>APFE030666467.1:156576-226385 GCA_000404065.3 Pinus taeda | reverse complement strand
TATGCATTGCACTTTTTTCAAGTGGCAGGTGAGATACATTGCACCCTTAGCACCGAGTAGTCTGTATGGTCCAGTTTTAACCAGTTCTGAGTAGTTTTTCATGGAGAACTTCTAGGAGATGATGTGATCAGCTAACCTTGCTCCTTTAGGGTATGAAACAACACTTTTAGGGACTTAGAAGCCCTTGGTTTATGGACATATGTGATTGGGGTTGCAGTGCCCAAATATGTTTATAACAGTTGCCCCCTAAACCATGAGGTCGTAAACCTTTTGATGTCGGGTGAAACGCTTTATCATGAGGATCCAAGGTTTTTTGAACTGGAAGGTGACCTGTAATAAGATACAATACAATATATTATCTTCATAATATTTTCATGATCTAGCTAAGGTGGGAATTCCCATGCTCAGCTTTATAAATTCATTTTCATGTACATAGGATAGACAACCGTCTGTGTGGCACACAAATGATTCTGGTAGAGCCATCATCCTTTGGTTAGGATGATTATATATGTAGAAATGATGTACATTTGATGTCTTTATTTTCCTAAATATATCACAACCCAGATGGATGAAAATAGATCTGGGGTCATCAAACTCGTTCAATCTTCACCGAAAGTACAAGTCAATCCATGTGAAAAGATGTTCTAGAGTTGAACATGGAAAGACATCGGCTGATTACCAACCAATGATGTAAGCTGTTAACAGGCGTGAGAGGAATCACCGATAATGATGATGACCCTCAAGGTATGACAGTACAATTCACATGGTGTGGAAATGGGACTTGGCGTCGAACACCACACAAAATATTTCGGTTGAAGGCCATTAATGTAAACCTGTCGTCGGAAGTGAGAAACTTGCCATTGAGGCATGCAAGCTTCAAAGTACTGAAAGGGTTGTTCCTAGGTCAACTTCTTGGATAATGAGCTAATGTCGACAAGAAGTGACCCGTCGAAGGAGGGGATTGATGAATCCCACATCTATGACATGGAACATAGAAAATTATTTTGTGGAGGTGAAAACGATCTAATGATAGAGGGTTCAAGGTGGCGGTCATGAAAGAATGAAGTGTGAAGGTATTGCAACAGATGAGACACAAGCTGGGTCGGTGAATTCTCTAAGTGACTTCTCTTGAATAGATCGGCGACACTGAAGTGGATTGGTAGCATTAACCCAAAAAATGGATGGTACGGTGGACCAATGGTACTATGAACCATGAATGGAATAACCCAACTCGACTCAATCATGGTGATGGAGTGAAAGTGTCATGTTCAAAAGCAACTTTCTACCAATAAAGTTTCTTCAAGTTTTCTTCCCAAGTTTTCCCAACTCATTACTAACCAGTACCTCTTTATTTCTGTCAAGCTTGAGGAGGATAACATATGCTTGTTCTATAATTTGCGCTTCGGCAAACCCATTGTTATGTTTTAACGAGCCTAGCGATAGTGAAGCTCGTTCTTATATGCATGGACAAGTTTGTCACTATTGGTTTTAACGAGTTTAATGACAAAGATAACTCGATCCTTTTTCAATTTTAGAGAGTATAAAAAGGGACGGAAAGAAAACTCCAACAATCCTTTTTCGTCATGTAATCCCTTAAGTCCAAAAAAGTATAAAACAATACGAAAGGGATGAATTTTCGATAGTTTTAACAAGCCAAACAAGACAAGCACTTGATATTTTTGTGTAATGATCCCTCAGGTCCAAAAAAAATAAATTCTAGAGGAGGGATAATACTTCTGATCGTTTTAATGAGCTGGAGAGGCCAATTTCTTGGTAATCTTTACATATTTTATGAGTCAGATGAAAAGAGCTTAAAGGAGACTCATTTTTGAGGAACGAGTGATATTTTCGAGTAGCAGCTGGTTCCAGGTAATGTTTGGAACTTTTCAATCATGGCAGTGTAAAGAAGATGGCTAACAAAATCACTTGTTGCAGCTATTCCTCAAAAGGGGTAAACAATCAAATGCAGGCGTATGATTGGCTAAAACAGAGTGGAGGTGATGGTTAGAACATGACCAAGGCTCAAAAGCTGATGATAATGTGTTTGCAATTGTTATTTAGTAGAGGCAGGTTCATTTTTTAATGATCTTAAACTTTGTTGGAACATTTTCTCATTGCTAGGTTTAATTTTTAACGAGCTTGAAATTTGCGTAAAACTGCTCGTTGCTGGTTTATTTTTTAACAAGCTTGAACCCTGTGGTAACACTGCTCATGGCCTAGTTCATTTTTTAATGAGATTGAACCATGCGACAACATTTTCTCAGATTTAGTTTCATGTTTACAGAAGCTTGAAATGAGAAACTATGCTTGTTATAAGTTCGCATGCCCCCAACATAGTGACACAAATGGAGATGCATGCCCCCCAAGCTTCATTGCATTCAATGAGGTGATTGGAATGAAGGTTTACCTTCGAGATCTTTGAAAGACTCGAATTGGATTTTACGAGATCGTAATCAAAGATTCGATTTGGAAAGGGAGTTGTTTCAATTTTTAATGAGGTTGATACAGTAAAAGAACTATCCTCATAATCAACCGTATTTAGAGTATTTGCTAGAAAATTAAAAAATGAAGGATGATTAAGGTTGCTGGAATAATCTTCATGGTAATCGAGAAGATGGGAACGATGGTGGTAATCTTCCCATGGTGCCTCTCCTATCATCATTGACTAAATGATTCCTTCGTCTGTAGAATGTACATGCAACCAAGGATCTGAAGAGGTTCCATATTCCTTAGACCTATCTATCTAAACACTCGATGAGCGTTGCCCCCCAGGCAAAGAAAATTGACTCCTACAATACTTATAAAATGGCGATGATCCATGCTGACAAAATGCTTGGGAATCTTCTCAATCTTTTAGATATAGAAGATATCATATTGCAGGTTTCCACCGTGGCCACTTCCACCAGATTACTCGGAGGCAGTAGGGAAAAAGTACCCATTAAGGCAGGGTCTTTTAGGAGGCTTACTCCAATATTTTGAAGCGATTGAGAGCTTCCATGGCTCATTGGAATGGTTCTCGTAACTTGTGAACTGTTGGGGAGAAAGGTTTGTTGGTTGAAGATTGTAATTCCTGCTTGAAAAGGAAATGCAATCTTTCTAAAGTATGTTGACACAACAGTGGTCATAGCTTAAATCCAGGGCCTTCCCAGTAGGATGTTATAATCGAGGTTTCCATTGATAACTTCAACATTAATTTCTACGGTTTTGCCCCCCAGTTCAACTTGGAAGTTACATAAAATCCCATATGGGGTGTATGTCCATCCATCGAATGATTTTAACGTCGTTGACGATCATGAAAAGGGTGGTGAGCCTAATGTTTTCCAGCAACTCATTTACATAATACATGTAGATGCCCCCTCATCAATAATTGTTCAATGAACAATTTTGTTGAGGGCTTTCACTTGGGTGAGGAAAGCGATTTGTGCTAGTAACTGTGGTTCATATCCTTTATGATTAAAGGCCACAAGATTGGAATCCACTGGGTCAATCCCACCTATTGCTGATAATAGAGCCTGCTTTTGGGAAGGGAAATTTTGTAGTACCTCAAGTGTCGACATAGCGGATGGCGATTGGGCCAAGTCCTCTACTATATTATAATTCTTTGCTACTCTGGCACGAGGATTAAATGTCGATTTGTGTACTACTCCCTTTGGTGGCTTTATCTTTAGCTTAGGAATGATGGGTGCCATAACTTTAGTCGAAGTTCTTGTCAAACTACTAGGTTGATCAGTAGCCTTGTTGTTTGACAGTTATGGATTCCCGTAATAATTATACCTTGTCGATATCAAAGAATTATTTTACTATTTTGAAGTGGAAAACATAAGCACTTGGGATGGGGAAGAATTATTGCTATCAACCAGATTGGTTCTCGAGTTTGGAAATAGATAAGTCAATACTATTGAAGTTTTTTAATTACTAAAGAATTTCTTAATTTCAGCTTTACGTGGACAATCTCTTGTCCAATGATCCTCATCGCATATCTGACATCCCGAAGGAGGTTTCCTTGCCCAGAGGGGTTTGCAGAAGATTTTTCAGGAGATGACTCATCCTGCTTCTTCTTTTTCCCTTTCTTTTTCTTCTTGCCCCCTCATTGCTTTGGTTCTTTCCCCTTGTCAACCGACGCGACATTAACCTCCAAGGAAATAAGTTCTTCATTTGGGTTTTGACATGAAACCGTGCAGGCTTTCTTAGATGTAGCCTTTGCAGTTTTCGTGCTTGTTGTACCTATCATGCCATCACCAGCATGAGATTCTTTATCTGATTTAAGAGGAGGAGGAACGAAAAATTCTGGTTTAGGAGCATCAGGGATTTTCTCATAGAGTGTGCCAAACGTAGTATAGATCAAGTCTAGATATTGTGCACGAGAAATGAATTTCTCTTTAGTGATGACTCCTCCCCTTGCCACATCTCCTGTAATAGAAGGTAAAAATGACTTAATAAACCATTCAGCTAGCAGCTGATCAAGAACATATGTTTTTACCATTCTACGACGATGTCACCACTAATGAATATGACTAGATATGTGAGTGGCTATCGTTTGCTTGAAATTGGTAAGAAGCTCCATTCCTGTTTCATACCTTATCGGTAACTGAAAATGGGTTATTAAGGTGGTGGCAAAGGTGCTGAAGTTATCGAATGAAGCTCTTGGCAATTCGATGTACCATTTTGTTGCTGGACCAGTTAACATTCACTAAAAAAGGTGAAGCCTAATAGAATCATCATTGAGAGTGTTGGACGAACACCACAGATGAAAAGTCATCACGTGATTCGAAAAATCTTCACTCGGATTTCCATTGAATTTAGGAATATCTAACGGAAGTTTATGAGGAATCGTCGGCCACCAAGGGGCATAAGCAATTGGATTGTTTGTTCTCCAATTTAGATCTAGTAACTCTAAAGTGACCACGAAGGGCAACTGTTGATTCAGGTTCGGTGAAGCATACCCAGGATAAGATGGGATTGCCTGAGCAGTGGATCTTTCCATACCAGCATAATGTATTTGATGTTGATAACTTTGATAAGGTTGATGGGCATAACCATTATGATATGATTGATGTTGACCGTTTTGAATATACAACTGCCCATTACCCACAAAGCTTTGTTGCTCAGGTCCTCGGTATGCTTGCTGGAATTGCGGTTGTTGAGATTGTACCAGCCATGGTTGTGACACCATTTACGTTTGTCCAATACTAGTTGTCTGACCAAGATGAGGGGTAATAGTGCCCGTTCAGTCTGAGTGGCTCCATTTAATAAGCCACTAATCAGTGATTATGGTTGTGTCATGGAGATAAGAGGTTGTTGTATTACGACCTGAGAGACTTGAGGTTGACATACAACATGCAATGTTTGTACTCGCGACACCGTTACAATAGCCGGTGTAGTGGGGATATTCGACACTAGTAGACTTGGCTGCATTGAATATACAACTCTTGGCTGTTGAGGCAGTATTGGCACCCAACCACTGGATGTAATCCCAGCATGACCCGAATTCTGTTGTGAACTCTCATATGGTTGTTCTCCCAGAGGGAACAATGAAAGGGCATATTACCCCCCATATGGCAGAAATCCAGTGTTCAAAGGTAAGATCGGCCTCTTGAGACTGGACTTTCCAATTTGATACTGTTTTGAAGGATCAATTTGTTGAGACTCAACATAAGAGATTCCAGATAATATTCTGGAAAAAAGAATGGGAATAGACCATATTGTCGAAACAATCCCTGGGTGGACTCCATCTAGCGGTTGAGAGCTAGTTGGGACATATGGTACACCAGCAAACATTTTTGGAGTAGCAAAAGGAAGTTCTACTGTCGCTGTTTTAGATAACACAGTCCTGGATGTTGACAGTTGTTCAGACATATCGAGTCTATCCAAAATATTTCCTAGTGATTCTACAGGAACTTGCAACGAAGGGAGACAAACTTTTGATGAAGAAGGATATAGGGTGATCCCAGTTCCAAAATGCAATGGAGTACTGGATGGAAGATCCTCCACAATCTCTTCTATAGCAATCAATCCAGGTGGGAGAGGTAGACGGTCAGGTCCATAAAATACTTCCGGTGCCGAAGAAGGTGTAGACTCTACAGTGACAGATGTAGTAGGGGTGACACCTTCCGAATCAGCCCTAGATGGAGCCAGTTCAGGAATAGGAGTGTTTACCGTTATACTAGGATCAGTTCTAATGTCCTCTTGTGACTACAAAACTTCTTCTATAAAGACAGGGATACCAAAAATGGTCAGAGTATGTGGAGTCTCTGAGGATGTTGGAACACAAGTTCCAAGCAAACTAGGGGACTTTGATCCAGTTAAATGAGTTCGCTTGGTCCAGAATCGTTTTGTTTCCAAAGTAAAAGATGGTTAACTCGTTAGTCTTCGCGAACGATAGGGTTTCGATTGACTTTCTTCCACGATTGTGGATTAATTGATCAACTCAAAATAAAGGGGAAAATGTGATTCCGAATTAAATGAATTTTAGGCACTTTGACACAACTTGCTTTTTCAATTTTTAAGAGTCGAGAAAAAACTAATGATGACTCTAGTTGCCTTTGATATTTAATGAGATTGAAGTGAGAAGTGCTCAGATGGACCTTTTCCTTTAAGGAGTCTGAAAAGGAATGAAAGAGACTACTCTGGAAATCTAGACAGAGGGTTTACCAAACCAATAAACCATAGAATACTTTTTACTGTACGGCAGTCAATCTTCCCGAATGTTGTGTTCAGTGCGTTGCGATCGATAGGGGGGCAGACATGGCTTCCGAAGGATAAAGGATATAGCCTATTGTGGTCTCCCAATATATACTCGATGGTATGTGGGAGCACAAGTCCATACTCGCACTTGTCGTCTCAAAGAGGAGGAATCACCCAACCTACGATGAAAGAAATAATTACCAGGCTTTACGATGCCAGAATACGTCTCTAGCCTAGACTTCTAAATGTTGTGCGTTAGGTTCCAAAGGGTTTTTATGTTCATTGAATTTATTTTACAATTGATCTTTCTTAAGAGGTTTTCCTTTAAGGTTCATCGCGTGATGTAGATATAAAATTCCTAAAAATGCAATCTAAGATGATAAACAGTCATTTAATCTTCTTTTTGCAATGAGAATCCTAGCTACTAAAGAAAGAGAAGCGAGATTATTTCAACATAGAGCAGAGAGCACACACTAGATGCACTATCCAAAATCAAAATCAACAAGCAGTCTAAATGCAAATGCACATGCATGTATTTGTTTTCTGCTTTCTTAATGTGTGAATGACAAAAAGAATGCTAAGTACAAATCTAAACTATATTTTCTCTTAAAGCGATAGTACTAATAATTTTCTTTTCAAAAAATGAAAGGAAGACAAGGACGACACTTTGCGATTTTGAATTGAAAACTGCTTTCGACACTTGAAATACTATTAATTCAAATCAAATACAAGAGTAACAGTGTAATCGACCATAAAAAAGAGTAGGATTATTTTCCTTGACTGAAAATGAAACTTGCGACACTTCCAAATCAAAAGACAGTAGTTCGATTAATACATAAAAACATTCACAATTATTTGTACAATGGAGGCTGAATAATGTAAAGGAAGGGAGTTTGAACAGTGGTATACTGATCATAGACAGCGACACTACTGAATAAAGCTAAAGAGAGTGAAGAAAAACCAAAATCTAGAGGGAGAAATAGCCTTATCTGATCATCGCACCTATAACATAGGGAAATCGGGATGCATCTCACCTACTGCACATGGGAGGTGTGATGCATCTAGATTGGCTAAAGGAGACAGTGCGATGATCGAGGGACTAGACTTTAACTTGGTTTTTGGTCATACTTTGCAACTTAGTTCAGGGATTTAGGCTGAGCTAATGATAGTCAGTAAATACAAATCATAGGGGTTGATCTAATGAGGTTACTTGAGCCACCACCAAGGAAATTAGGATGTTTTCAAATCAATAGTTTAGTTTATAAACATAACCCAGAGATGGACTGAAGCAACATTGATCTACTTTGCAGTTGCACAAAAAAAGTAGTTAGAAGGCTAGGTGGCTTGACTTCAAGCTTTGTCTATAGTTTATAAAGCAAACAAATATAGAAAAGAAAACAAGGTATTCACTCCGTAGCGGAGTCACCATTTTGTTATCGGGAAATCTAGTGTCCATTCAGACAGGTAGCTATCTTAGAAACAAACAAACTAAAGTTACTAATGTTTTCCTTTATGAGAAGTAGATGAGAGAGAAGTAGAGAGTACCAACCTCAGTCTTTTGCTTGGCTCCTTGCTTGTTTCCTCTCCCCTTTGACAGATCTTTTCCACTTCTCCCTTGCTTACCATGCTTCAAAGAGCACCTGTAAAGTCAAAGCAGCATACTACCATCAAAGCACAGAGATCTACAATCATAAGAAATATATTACCAGATATATATTGACCACACAAATGCATATATCAACTCAAACATACAAGAATGTGGAGAAAAACTCAAATAGAAAGAGTAGAAGAGAGGATTACCACCCATTGATCTGACCCAATGTCATCCTCCCAGCATGAAAGCCCTTCTTCACCCCATGAAAAGCTTAGATCACCCAACACTATGATGTTCCACAAGGAACCAACAACACTTCCTTACAAAATGCAAGATTCTAGCCTCTGAATCTCTGGGATAAGGGATCCATATATATATGTTTGTAGGTGGTTGAGTCAGCTTCTGGGATTTTGATTTGTGTCCTCTCTAATAGTTCTTGGTTCCACTTGGAGATTCATGATCTCTTACTCATCCCTGGGCGAATTCAGAGAGGCAAGTGTCACAGGAGAAGTTTCTGGAAGATTCCATGATCATCCACCTTACAAATTGTCTTTGCAATTTGTCTACTCTCGCCCATCGCACCCTACAAAAGGGCTTTTCAGTATGCATCGCACCCTTAGCACTGAGCAGTCTATATGGTCCAGTTTTGACTAGTTTTGAGCACTTTTTCATGGAGAACTTCTGTGAGATGATGTAATCAGCTGACCTTTCTCCTTTAGGCTACGAAACAATACTTTTAGGGACTTAGAAGCCCTTGGTTTATGGAAATATGTGATTGGGGTTGTAGTGCCCAAATATGTCTATAAAAATGTTTATTTTCACATCAAAAAAGTAAGAGCTCCTTGCAGATTGGATCATCTGCCAAGATGACACCCCTGTTTTCTGGATCTTTCAGGATTATTAAGAGGATTGGGCCAATAGTCTATTGACTTTCACTACCTCCAATAATGAAAGTACATTATGTTTTCCATGTGTCATTGCTATGTGATTGACTGCTTTGAATTGTAGGTGGAGCTAAACAGGAAATTCCTTTTAGAACCACAGTGCATTTTGCAAATAAATATGATCATGCTCTAGAACCAAGAAATCGATCAAGTTAAAGTGCAATGGAATCATTTTCAGCTTGATGAAGCTACATGGGAGATGGCAGATTAGATGCAGGCTATGTATCCTTCCTTATTCACTGGTTGAGTGGATGTTTTGGTATTTTTATTTGGTATGTGTTTTTGGTACATGTTTTGGTGATGTTTGGTATATCTACATATGTATATGGATGTAAATATTCCCATGAGTTATGCTATAATGCTCCAATAAGAGGTATGGGTGTCATGTTATTATCATTTGATACTTGTTATTTTGTCATGTTGGTTTGCTTCTCAGTAGGACGATCATTGTAAATATTGCAACGACCTAAGTTATAAAGCTCCATGGGTAGTATGTTTTTCTTACAGCAACCTTGTTGGTTATAGGTGTTGTTGAACACCAAGGATGGTGTTCCCCCAAGGGGGAGGGTTCTATAACAACCTTGGTGACAATTCCATGTAATAAAAGTTAATAAAGGAAAAATAATAACCAAGGTCAATGGGACACTTATTCCAAGGTGAATGTTGGGAAAATGCATACTGATGGGGATCACTAGTGATTGATTAATGGATAAGGAAATTGGAAAAGGTAATGGAAAAGGCTTTGGATAGGAAAAACGGCATTTTCAAACATTTGTTTATGAAGATAATGGAAATTAGGAGAAAAGGGAGGTGAAAGGTCACAAGTTTCATGTGAGGAGGAAATTGACAGAAAAAAATGGAAAATGAAGAAAATAGAGGCATCATTAATAAAGAGGCTTTAGTGGATTAGTACACAGACGTTTTTCAGTTCATTTTTGTAGCTCTCTCCCTATTATCACTCTCTCATACTCTTTGACACTTAGAGTTTTCTTTGAGAACTCTTGGAGAGTGTGGAATACTTGTAGTTTTGGAGAAAGAAGGTAAAGGAAGAGGAGAAAAGTGAAAGAGAACATCAAGATCAAAAGCTTCAATGGTTTTTTCTTGCACTTACCAAGTTGCATGTATGTTTTCCTCACTAGTTTTAGCATGATTGACATATGCATGTGGTTATTTTGTCATGATTTTTCATTGGCATGGAGGATTGCCTCAATTGATTATGGATTTTCCTAGCTTACCATTTCCTAGATAGCCACGGTGTTGTGGGTTCATTTGCTTTTTTTTTCTGGTTGGTTCTCATGTTTTCTTTAGATTGGGTTGAGTTACTAGTTCCTAGAAGCCCTGTAACAGCTCAGGTTGAGTTACTAGTGTTGGAAGCCTTGGTGGGTTGAGTTACTACAAGAAACCCTAACTAGACACACTCTCTTGAAGCCTGACCGAAGATGTGGGTTAATTTACTAGTCCTCAAAACCTTGGTCAGAAAAAACTCTCTGGAGTCCTGGAAGGCTTGGAAAGAGACCAATCTGATGATGGTTTTGTGATGTCTGATTGTGAGGTAGAATCATTGCTTGATAGGTTGAGGAGGTTTGGCCTCCAGAAGCCCTATATCATTTTGATTGATGTGTTTTATGAGATCCCAAATTCATGCTTGGGATATGCCCTGGGGATGACTAGCTGAAGAGAGAATTAGCTTAGCCATGTCTACAGTTGGATGGTTCGTGGAAGTCCCACAACTAGTTGGCCTTTTCATAATTAATATAAGGTTATTTCTCCTTGTTATTTAAATATTATTATACGGGTTTATATGTGGATGATATGGCTGTAATTTTCTTGGTATATTTGTTGCTAGTATGTTGGTTATGAACATGTATTATGACAGTGTCTACATATGGCTCTCATCATGTTTTTACTTGTAAATGGATGAAAAATGTCTCTATGTCCTAATGGATGAAAATGTAGCTAATTTGTTGAGGAATCAATGCTTCTTATCAATTATCAGATGAGTATGAGACTACTATGCTCAAATCTATTGTTTAAACATGTAGGTTACATAATTTTGGCATGTTTGACAAAATTCCTATCATGGCTAGTAGGGGTCCATTCAAGTCCTTGTTCAAGTAGTTTCATTTGTTTCCTTATTTTTTTTTTATCTTTCAGTTGTGTAATTATCATTCGGTTCTAGGTAGTGACTTGGGCTTTAGGTCTAAGAAGTGGCTCAAATCCCAGAGACACATGCATAGAACTGGGCGTAAAAGTCCGTGGACACATGCATACCTGTGATGTGGGAGTGTCTGGAGCCTCCTCGAATCATAATTGTCCATATCAAGGTAAATTCTAGGTTTTTAATGGTCTAAAAGCTCAATGGGACCCAGAGGCTGGTTACCCAGGAGGTCGGGATGGTTTGTGAGAGACTTGTTGGTTATATGGAAGGTCTATATGGTTTGTTTCCATTGGTTCCAGTTCCTTAAGGTGACTTACGAAGTCGAATAATCTCATAGTAACTTCTTGTCACTTGTTTACCCCGGTTCACCAGTTACTTAGGTAGATGTGGGAGGAGGGTGTTACAGAGTGTTATCAGAGAGTGGTTCACCCATTAGACTACATGGTTTGTGTGTTTATCATGCATTCATGTCAGTTATATATGCCTTTTTTGTGTTGTGAGACCATGTGCTTGTTGCATTTGTATGGTATGGGTTATGGTTCAAGCGAGGTCACCATGGGAAGTTGATTGTGTTGTTGTGGAATGTGTCAGAATGAGTGTATGGTTGATTATGTATTGTCTATTCACATTAGTATTCACATGTGGTTAGGTGTATAGTGAAGTGGTTTTTGTTTTCTTGCATGAGGTAATAGTATGTGTAGTTGAAATGGTCATGCATTGATGAGTAGACTCTATTTATAATGATGGTTATATTGTTATATGGTTATATCCTTATGTGTTATATTTCTATATGATGTCATGATTATGTTAGAGATATATTAATCTAATTTGTTGATCTTGCATACAAGGTATCCTCCCTGAATTATATGAAGGTACATTGGTTTATTGTGATTTAGTTTAGTTAACATGATATATCTTGTAAGAAGAATATCAAAGATGACTACCAAGATGGTAGACTGCAGTTCTGGAGACTCTCCCTATGGACCTAATGAGCAACATCGTGTTGGGAACTTATCTGATTTGGGAGACAAAATGAGAATCTTAAAGGAATAAATAAGGATTTGTAACGTAGACAATGAAAGAATCATACAGGAATAGGAGAAATAAGCAGAGGTAAATGCAGTGATACTTCAAAGTTTGTTAGAATTACAGTGATAGGGACCCCTTTGGATCAGCCATGGGTAGGAGGAAAGAACTAATGGGGCATATGGTAGTAGGTATCATGGTAGTATAGGCTAAATAGATATGACACAATCAGAGATGGCAGGTCCTTGTATACTCCAAATGGGAGAGGTGATGGGTGCATGTGCGATTCTAGTTTTGGTTCTGACAGAAATTACATTTGGCATCATTATCATCCTTATAGTAGGAGTGATAGGGAATATTTTCCTAATAGATTTAAGAAATAGAAAACACCTAAATTTGATGGAGAGATGAATAAACCACAGGATGCAGAGTCATGGGTGCTTGGTATGAGGAAGTTCTTCAGGTTGCATGATTATCCAAAGAACATGAAAGCCAGAATAACTACATTTAGTATCAAAGGTAAAACATATATTTGGTGGGAAGATGTGAAGAATGTTATAGGTATTCATAATTAATACTTGACATGGAATGATTTCGAGAGACTATTCAAGAAGAAGTACATATCAAAGAGATACTTCGATGATAGGGAAAAATAATTCTATGAGCTAAAGATGGGATCGATGACAAATGAGGAGTACACTAGCAGGTTCTTCGAGCTATTGAGGAATGTGCCTTACCTCAAGGAGGAGAAGGACAATATTCATAGATTCATTAGTGGATTACCGATTGCATTCAAAGACCTGATTATGTTCAATGAGCCTAGATCATTAGAGGAGGCCATCCAAAAGATAAATCATTTCTATGCGCAATAAAAGCACAGATCTGAGAATAAGCGAGACTGGTAATATAATGTAAATAAAAAAGGAAAATGGAACAAGAAGCGAAAAAGACCTTAGGATGCAGGTAATAAAGAGAATGCATTTCCATCCAAGAAGTTCATTGCATTTGACAGAGGAGATGGACTTTGATCTGTGAGAAGAATAAGGATGAAGGTTGGAAGCCTCTATAGTGTTGGACTTCTAGTAAAGATCGTCCCAGGATAGATTTTCCACAGCATCGAGGTGGTAGACTACAGATCTATAGTGCTCACAAGAAACAAGTAGTGGGAGATGCTGGGTAGAGTATTCCTAGGGTCTATGCATCGCTAGATAATAGACAGGAAAATCATCAAACATTTATCATCTAGATGGATGGTAAGATTTTCTATAAAGTTGTTTCTATTTTTATTAACCCTGGATCTAACTATAGTTATGTTAATCCTGACCTGGTGGATAAGTGTAGTTTTCTTAAAGAATTGAATGCAAAGTCTTCGTTATTGCAGTAGGCTACAAGTACAAAGAAGCGAGTTCATCACTAGGTAAAAGCTTATGCATTTGATTTGAATGGTATGCTTACCTACACACATTTGAATGTATTACCGTTGGGATCATATAGTATGTTGTTAGACATGGATTTCTTGTACCTTCATAAAACCAATGTTGATTATTATGACAAATCCATTTAGTGCTTGGATGACAATGGGGAACAAAGAGTTTTGTAGGGTAAGAAGAAAGAAACAATAGCTCAAATGGTGAGATTTATGAAGGCCAAGTGTATTCATAGGAAAGGGTGTGTGTTATTTGCAGTGCACACTTCTAGTGACAAAGGTAAGGAGGTTAAGGATGTATATGTTTTGAGTAGGTACCCAATCTAAAAATAGTTTCAGGATGTATTTCCTTCATATATTTTAGGGTTTCCATCTCACAAGGAAGTAGACATTTCTATTGATTTGGTGTCAGGTGAAGCTCTAACATGTAAGGAACCTTACAAGATGAGTACACCCAAGTTGGTAGAGTTAAAGTTGCAGTTGAAGGAAATGTTGGACAAGGGATACATTAGGCCAAGTGTGTCACCATGGGGCACAATAGTATTGTTTCTTAAGAAGAAGTATGGTACTCTAAGGTTCTACATTCATTATAGGAAGTTGAACAAAGTGACCATCAAGAACAACTATTTGCTGAGAAGGATTGATTACTTGTTTGATAAACTGAAGGGAGAAATAGTGTTATCGAATATTTATCTGGGATCTGGATATCATCAGGTACACATTAAAGAGGAGGAAATCTACAAGAGAATATTCTAGACTAGGTATGAGAATTATAAGTTTATTGTATTTCCATTCAATATGGCTAATGCTCCAGCTACATTTATGTGCTTGATAAATAGTGTGTTGCGTCCATATTTGGACAAGTTTGTTATCGTGTTCATTGATAATATCTTGGTATATTCAAATAATGAAGAAGAGAATGTTGAGAATTTAGCATCAATGTTGACATTGCGGAGAGAGCATCAGTTGTATGCTAAGCTCAAAAAGTGTTGTTTATTCTAGAGTGAGGTACACTACTTAGGACATGTGGTTTCCAAGGATGGAATAGAAGTGGACACAGAAAAGGTAAGAGATATCATGGAGAGGGCAGCTCTGAGGGATGTGGATGAGATGATATCTCTCATGGGGTTAGTAGGTTATTACAGGAGGTTCATCCGGATCTTCTCACAAATTTATTATGCTATCACATCATTTTAAACCAAGTTTGAATTGATAGAGGAGTGTGCGGCCAATTTTGAGCAGCTCAAGCAGTCGTTAACACATGCATCAATGTTAAAGACCGCAGATCTAGACAAATAATTTTTACTATGTACATATTATTGCAAGAGAGAATTTAGTGGGGTCCTTATTCAAGAAGGATAGATAGTATGCTATGAGTCACAAAACATGAATGAGCACGCGCAAAACAACCTGACACATGATCTTGAATTGGATGCGGTAATACATGCACTGAATATGTAGAGGCACTATCTTCTTAGAAAGAGGTTTGTATTGATGAGTGATCATAGTGGTTTGTGGTATCTATTTTACAAATCGAATATGAATGGAACATAACCTTAGTGGTTGGCTACGATCACTGAGTTTGACTCTGAGATAAGGTGTATCAAAGGTAAAGATAAGAAGGTGGTAGATGCTCTTAGTAGGCGATATAGGTAAATCATACAATAGCTATGAGCTCCTATGGGACAAATTTATAAGATAGGATCTTTTAGGCAGGTCGACAAGAAGACAAATATATGAAGATTGTGCACAGGTTGAAACTGATTACAGGTAAATGTACAGGTAGTGGTACAAGTATGGGTATAGGTACAGGTAGTTGTATAAGTATATGTAGTGGTATAGGTGCATAGGATGTGTAATATCATATCATGTTAGATGGATTGATTAGATTTAGGGATGGGATATATGTGCCAGATAGTAATGAGATCAAGAAGGTGATCTTGAGGGAGCTTCATGCCAAACAATATTCAAGACACCTAGGCTATCAAAAGATGTTGATAGTAGTAAAGAAATTATATTATTTGCCGAATTTCAAGAGAGATGTAGAAGAGTTTGTGTCTAGGTGCTTGGATTTTTAGCAGGTGAAGGTAGAGTGTAAGAATACTGGTGGAATTCTACAGTCAATTATCATTCCATAGTGGAAATGGGAGGTCTAACAACTGACAAAATAATTCCATCATGGTAGTCGTGGACAAGTTGAGAAAGGTAGTTCACTTCATTCCATTGAATTCTACATTCTCAATGAGTGATGTAGCACAGATATTCATAGGGGACGTGCTCAGGTTGCATTGAGTTCTGAAGAATATTGCATCAGGTAGGGATGAAAAGTTCACTTCTATGTTTTGGAAGGATTTATTTACAGGATTGGGCATAGAGTTGGCCCTTAGTACAACTTATCGTCCATAGACAAATGGATAACCAAAGAGGTTAGTAGGATAATAGAGGATGTGTTGAGGATGTATGTGATGCATCAACAACAGAAGTGGGAATAGTACCTCCCACTGGTAGAGTTTCTTACAATAATGCGTACCAGGAGTCACTGAGTATAAGTCTATTTGAGGCATTGTGTGGGTGGAGTTGAAATACTCCCATCAGTTGGAGTGATCCAGATAATAGGGGGTTGATTGGATCAGACATGTTGGCATACATGGAGTATAAAATGTAGGTAATCAAGAAGAATTTAAAAGTAGCAAAGGATAGGTAGAAGAGTTATGCAGATCAGAATACATTCTTCAAGGAGTTCCAGGTTGGGGAACATGTGTACTTTCACATCAAACTGAAGAGGATTTCCTTACAAATTGGATCATGTGCCAGGTTGCTACCCTAGTTTTGTAGAAATTTTAGGATTATGGAAAGAATTGGACAGTAGCCTATCAACATGCACTACCTCCAACAATGCAATTCAATGATGTTTTCCATGTATCATTGCTTAATAAGTATGTTAAATTTTTTGATCATCTGATTAACTAGTTTATATTGCAGGTGGAGCCAAAAGGAGAATTCCAACCGGAACCATAATGAATTTTACTGAGAAATATCCTCATGATTTAGAACCAAGAAAATGATCAAGTTAAATTGCAACGGAAGTGCTTTGGGCCTGATGGAGATACATAGGAGATGGCAAATCAGATGTAGGATATGCATCCTTCCTTATTCACTTGTTGAGTGGATGTTTTGGTGTATGTGTTTGGTACCTGTTTTGGTGATGTTTGGTATATGTACATATGTATATGGATTTAAATACTACCATGATCTATACTACAAAGATCCAAATGGGTGTCATTTTATTACAATGTTATCCTTGATATATTGTGTGTTGGTTTTCTTCTCAGTAGGATGATCATTGTAAATACTGCAATGAGGTAAGCTATAAAGGTCCATGGGTAGTATTTTTTGCTTACAATAGCCTTGTTGGTTATAGGTGTTGTTGAAAATTAACGATGGTATTCCCCTAAGGGGGAGGGTTCTGTAACATCCTTGGTGAAAATTCCATGTAATAAATGTTAATAAAGGATAAATAATAACCACAGTTGATGGGATACTTATTCCAAGTTGAATGTTGGGAAAAAGCATAGTGATGGGGATCACTGGTGATTTATTAATGGCTAAGAAAATTTTCAAAGGTAATGGAAAAGGCTTTGTCAAGTAAAAATGGCATTTTCGAACATTTATTTATGAAAAAAATTCAAATTAGGAGAGAAGGGAAGTGAAGGTCACATGTTGCATGTGAGGAGGAAATTGAAGGAAAATAATGGAAAATGAATAAAAGAGGTCTCATTAATAAAAGGGCTTCATAGGATCAATACATGAACTTTTGTCAGTTCAGTTTTGGAGCTCTCTCTCTATTCTCTCTCTCTCATACTCTTGGGCACTTAGAGTTTTCGTGGAGCACCCTTGGAGAGTGTGGCATGCTTAGAGTTTTGGAGAAAGAAGGTGAAGGAAGAGAAGAAAGCACCAGAGGACATGGGGATAAATAACTACAATGGGTTTTTCTTGAAGATATCGAGTTTCATGTATGTTTTCCTAACCAATTTTCAAATTCATGGCATATGCATATGGTTATTTGGTCATGATCTGTCATTGGCATGGAGGATTGTTTGGATTGACAGTGTATTCACCTAGCTTGCCATTTCCTATATAAACATGTTGTTGTGGGTTCATTTCTTTGTTTTTGTGGTTGGTTCTCATGTTTCCTTTAGGTTGGGTTGAGTTACTAGTTCCTGGAAGCCTTGGTTGGACAAACAATTTGGAATCCCTTGATGGGTTTAGTTACTATTCCTAGAAAACCTAGTTGGACACACACTTTGGAAACCCAAATTAAGTTGTGGGTTGAGTTACTTGTGCTGGAAGCCTTGGTTGGAACAAACACTCTGGAGCCCTAGAAGGCTTCGATACAGACCAATCTGATTATGGTTTTGTGATGTATGACATGAGGCAAAATAATTGTTTGATGGGTTGTGTTGGTTTGGCATATGGAATCCCTAGATGGTTTTGATTGATGCGTTTTATGAGATCCCATATTCATTCTTGGAATATGGCATAGGGTTGATTGGCTTAAGAAAGAATTATCTTAGCCATGTCTACGGTTGGGTGGTTCATTGAAGTCCCACAACTAGTTGGCCTTTGGATCATTAATATGAGGCTATTTCTCCTTTTTATTTCATGAAGATTATACGGGTTTATATGTGGATGATATGGTTATGATTTCCTTGGTATTTATGTTTCTAGTATGCTGGTTATGAACATGTATTAGGACAGTGGCTATATATGGATCTCACCATGTTTTTACTTGTAAATGGATGAACAATGTATCTATGGCCTAATGGATGAAACTACAACTAATGTGTTGAGGCATCAATGCTTCTTAGGGATTCTCGTACGAGTATGAGACCCCTATGCTCAGATATGTTGTTTAAACATGTATATTACATAATTGTGACATGTTTGACGAAATTCCTATCATGGCTAGTGGGGTTCTAGTCAATTCCTTGTTCAGTTAATTGTTTTTGTTTCCTTATTTTGTTGTTGTATTTTTTTTTTATTTTTATTTTTTTTTCTGAAAGTGTCATTAAGTTTTGGGCAGTGACCTGGGCTCACAGCATAAAAAAGTGGCTCAAGTATTAGAGATGTAAGCACAACACTGGGAAAAAAATATCCCTATATGCATGCATACCCACGTTATACGAGAATCCGGAGCCTCTTGGATGCATGCTTGTCCACATCAAGGGAGCATCTTGGGGTTTGATGGTTTAAAAAGTTATTTGGACCCAGGAGCTAGGTTCCTGAGAAGTTGGGATGGTTCCTAAGAGTCTTGTTGTTGATGTGGAAGGTTTGAGTAGTGTGTTTCTGTTGGTTCCACTTCCTTAAGGTAACATAGGAGGTCAAATCATATCATAGTAATTTCACCTCACATTATTACCCCAATTGGATGGTTACATTGGTAGATGTGGGAGGAGGGTGTTACATCTTTGGCTCCCCCATGAAAATAATGTTAAATTTACAGGGCCTAGCTTATAAAGTAACTAACAACCTTCATTAATTTTGTCATTTGTGTTTCCCCCTTCCCTCACCCTATGTGATAAATAAAATGAATTCCTTCTGATAAATGCAGAGACTAGTACTTGATGACCTTCTGCAATTTCTTCATTTGGGATTCTCGATGCCCTCACCATGCAAGAAATATAGATATTTCCCTGTGAGAAATATAGAGACCAATACTTGATAGCCTTCCTTGATTTCGTCATTTAGGATTTCTCCCCACCCTCCCCCTGTGAGAAATAAAAATATTACCCTATGAGAAATATAGATACAAGTTTTTAGCAAGAATCTCATGTCTTTGCAAGCTCCACTTAATGCTATTGCTGTGAAGAAACCCTAACTAGCTCGGTTAACAAACTATTGATCATATTATTCAAAGAGCTCTGCAAGAATTGAGCTTGAAATCAAATACTCTATGGTGTCTTTCTCCTTCTCAACCTTATCATTTTTGTCCACAATCAGGCACCCTTTCTTGCTTATCAAACAAGGATACCTAGGCTTTGTATCGATCTACGCTCCTCCTGTCATGATTATGTGAACCACGAAAATGCAAATTTTCATTAAATATGACCTCATATCATAAATATGATGTCTTAAGATGAAATTAATTATAAGACAAAAATTAAATGTTAAAGATGAAAATATATATTCACATCCAAAATGTTTGTGACAAAATTAAATGTTAAAGACAAAAGATTCCTTTTGTCTTAAGAAAACTCTTAAAATTCCCCTTCGTGAAGTGCTGATTATTCCTTCTTGAAGAAAACGACCCCATGCTAATATCTAGTAACTTATACGTTCTAAAATCATTTATGATAGATAATGAATGGCATTTATATTTTTACTTACCTAATGCTTAAAAATAGAGTGGGAACAAGAACATTCCTCCCAACCAGTGAGTTGCAAATAGAGCATCCCCCCCCCATCCTAAAATCACTCCATTGTCATCAACAATTTGTCAACATTCAATTGTAATTTCTTCCTTCCTAATGGAGACTCTAACAGAGTCATGCTTTAAATGTCTACTTGGTTTCTTCTATACCCATGATTCTCATAGAAGTGTCTAGTCTTTTCCTCTAGACCTACATTTATCTCTACATATGATGGAATTATCTTCATCCCCCAACCCACCCCCCCCCCGGAACTCAGTGGAAAACTTATCTCTAGCTATGTTGTCTCGCTAGTGGTGGTTATTCCTCCTGGAATCTTGAGGAATCATGAAAGTTGTATCTATGACAACTGTGACCTTAACTTTTCCACTACCTCGGACTCTAAACACTTAACAAATGCTTGACAACAAAGTAGCCTAACTACTCAAATCATGATTCCCACACCATTTCTAGTTAAAAATAATATTTTATTTACTATTTCAATCAAAGTTAGTATTCCTCTCATATCTATTTTTTTAAACTTAGGTAATTACAAATAAACTTAAAATAATAGAGTTCTAAAAGTTAATTGCATCACGGCCACATCTACTCTCCCCTTTATTTAAAGATTAAGATCGATGTTTTCCTTTTACTCATCACTCCTGAAAGAGTGGAGGAAATTCTTCTTGAATTTTCTCTTCCATATCCCATGTGGCCTATTCAAGGCGGAAGTGCTTCCATTGCACTCTAACTTGGCTGATGTTTTCTTTCCATTTTAAAGTTTTTTTCCTATCTAAATTTCATGGAGTCTCGACCTACAACCCACCTTCTAGTTCGACCATTATGAAATTCCAATCAATAATATGATTTGGATCATTAATATATTTCTTTGGAAATGATAATTGAAGTACATTGTGCACTTTTATGTGGGGTGGTAGTGTTAGTTGTTAGGCTACTAGTCCCACTTTGTCTAGTATTTTAAATGGCCCACAAGGCATAGTTGTTAACATAGCACAATTTCCTATCCTTAATGTTATCCTCTTTGGTCCAACGTTGATATAAACATGTTCCCCTGCATTCTATTCTTCGTGAATCATTTTCTAATCTACATAACTTTTCTTTTTATCTTGAGTTATTTTTAATTTTTGCCTTACCTTTCTAACCACTCTCTCCATATTCTTTAAGAGATCAGGTTCCAAAACCATTTTATCCTTTGGTTGACTTCAACTCAATGGAGTACGACATTTTAATCCATAAACAACTTCAAAAAGAAGCATCTTAAGCGATGTCAGATAACTATTCTTATATGCAAATTCAGCCATATGTAAATAGTCATTCCACTTAGTGTGTTGATCCATTACATACATGCAAAGCATGTATTTAAGGATATGGTTGGTTCTTTCAATGTATCCATTAGTTTAAGGATGATAGGAAGTACTAAAATTCAATTGGGTATCTAATCCTATAAACTGTGTCTTCAAAAAATTTGAGTGAATTTTGCATCTTTGTCAAATACGACAATTTTTGATACCCCATGAAGTATGAATATCTATTTCATGCAAATATCAACTATCTGAAAATATTTCAATGTTTACAACACTAGTATAAAATGGGTTTCCTTACTCAGTTTATCAACTAACACCATGATATAATTGTGTTGCCTTCTAGTCCTAGGTAGGCCTATAATAAAATCTAAGGAGATAATTTACCATTTCCACTCAGGAATAGATAAGGGGTATAAAAACCTAGTAGGATGATAGTGTTCCAACTTAAATTTTTGGCACTGCATAAATTTTGCTAAATATTCAACTACTTTTCCTTTCATTCCTATGAAATAAAATAATTTCCCAAGTGTTGTAACAAGTTTTTAGTAGCCTAGATGAGATGAAAAATATTTCTTTTGATGTTTATCTAGGATCAATTGGTTAGTTTTGTACACATTTTGGATGTAAATTATGTTTTTTAAATTCAACAAATCATCCCTATTTAAAGCATAATATTATCCTTCTATTGAGTCAATTTCATTTTTCAATCTTTGCTGTATTTTTCAGTATTCATGATCTCTTATGGCTATAGCCCCAATATTTTCATTTATTATGTCTAACATTGCTAAGAAACATATCAGATATTTTATTTAAGATTCTACTCAATGCATATTCAATTTATTTATATTCCTTTATTGTGTTCGTTGTAAAATTTAAATTCACTAAGGAAAGGAATCCACCTTGCTTTCCTTGCATTTAAATCTAGTTGACTAAAATAATATTTGAGGCTGATATGATCAGTAACTAATGTGAATTTATTTCCCAAAATATAGCTCCACCATATTTTGAAAAAAGGAACTACTATAACTATCTCTATGTCATCCACATCATAAAAAAAATCATGTCCCTTTAGCTTCCAAGACTTATAGATTGTAACATGGTTATCTTGCATTAACACTCCACCTAATCTTTACAGAAAATCATATTTGCACACTATATGGTTTGTATTGGGATCAACAATCTTATCTATAGGAGCTACAACTAGTAAATATTTCAATTGATTAAAACTTTTGTAACACTTTTGATTCTAGATAAATTTAACTCCTTTATTTCATAAATATGTTATAGTATAGGCCATATTGGAGAAACCTTCAATAAACCTACGGTAATCACTTGTAATTCCAATGAAGGATATGATGTCAACTATGTCTTTGGGAATAGGTTAGTTAAGAATTGTCTTGACCATTTTGTGATCTATAACAATTCCTTCTTTGGATATTAAATACCCAAAATATTGAATCTGATGCTAATAAAATTCCCACTTACTAAATTTGACATATATATGATGCTCTCTGAGTGTTTGCAACATTACTCTTAAGTTTTTTTTATGATCTTTTAATGTCCTGGAATAAACCAAGATGTCATCAACGAAAATTAATACAAATTTATCTAGGAATTAGCTAAAAACACTATTCATTTGACAAATAAACATGGTTGGGGCATTAGTGAGTTTGAAAGGAATAAAAACAAACTAATAATGGCCATATCTAGTTCTAAAGGCATTCTTATGTATATCCTCACATTTAATTATTATTTGGTGGGAACCATATCTCAATTCTATCTTAGAGAAGTCTATCTTAAAGAAGACTCTTAGATCATCAATTCTAGGGATTGGGTATTTTATTTTAATAATATCCTTGTTTAGATGTATATAATCAAGGCGAGACACTTGGTTTGATATATCCTTTTCCCAAAAATTATAGAAGTTTTATTCTTAACTCATTCATCTCTGGTACACTCATTTTATAAGATGCCTTTCAAATTAGTATTTCCCCAAGTATTTATTCAATGGTAAAATCAATGTCCCTTTTTGGTGGAAACACAATAATTTATTCCAAAAAAATCCTTAAATTCCCTCACTAGTGCGAAGTCATCCAAAGTATTTTCTATGTTTTCCTATGTTAAATTTTCCACCTATATTGCAAATAATTTACAACCCTTTCTTGCACATTTTTTTAACTATAAGGTTGATATCTATATTGTTTGGATTGTTCTCGAATGACCTGTACCACTTCTTCATCAACAGTACAAGTAATAGTCTATTCCAGGAAGTTCATGAAAGCTCTATACTTTTCCAGCAAATGCATACTTATTTACACATCATAAGATCTTAGAGGTAGGATATCAAAATTCATTTCTAATTTTGACCCATTTCAATTAATGGGAAAATACCTAATCAAATTGGTAATGTTCCTCTTTGTACCATTTGCTAGTTATATTGTCCATGATTTTTTATGTTTTTCCATTTTTTAGCTTACATTTGTCCACTATTTTTGGACTAACATAACTTAATGTAGCTCCTTGATCTATCAGAATTGACATAGCTTGCTTTAGAATGTTACCTTCTAATTTGATAATAGTGGATTTATGTTCAACTTTTCAATCATTCATGGCTACATTAATTCTGATTATAGATCCTATTTGCAACTGAGTCTTCTGTTGATTATTGTTCCTATTAAAATTAATGTTTTGGTGATTTTTAATATAATTCTTAAAGGAGGAAGGTTTGAACCCGTTATTCCCTTGCATAAACCTATCTTTCTTATTAGTTTACCAAGGTTTTGAATTATCATTTATTCTCATTGATTCTTGGTAACAAGGTTTTTCCTTTTGGATTGTTTCGTCTATACTCTTGGGATTGATGTCATACATGATATTTTCTTTGAAGGAAAGTGGTAAATAGTTAATGAGTCATTGAATTTTATCTTTATATTTATGAATGTACAATACATGTCATAGGATATGGGTGATTTTAGTGACTAATTCATCCATAGTCATCTGACAAAGCTTCAACTCATGAAACTCTTTAGCTCAGTCATCATATTATATTTTTTTCACATATTTTTCTTTCAAATATTTTTGAAAACATTCCCAACTTATAGTCTTAGATACTATATTATGTAGAGTTTTTATTTTATCCTAGTACATGGATGCCTTACCTTGCAATTATTAAGTGGGTAATTTGGCTTTCACATTACTGGGATGTTCATATACTAGAAAATATTTGTTGATGTTACAATTGACTTGTTTTATGTTGCCTCATCTAATTCACCATCAAATACGAGAGATGTGATCTTCTTAAATTGTCCTTGCAATTCTATTTTCTAATTCCTCATCTGATTATATGCTATTAGTGACATTTTAGCTTAATTATGTTCACTTGCTTCTTCTTTTAGCTCCTTTTCATTTTTAGTTTTAGTGGCTCACTCTCATTTATACTATGTTGATCCTTCTTTAATGGAATTCTTATTTTTTTCCATTATCTAAGGTTTGTCCTATTGTTTTTTAATTTTTCTTTTCAGTTTGACCTTTTATGAGTTTGTCCTAATTGGAACTAGGCTTCAAGACCTTTTCACCTTTTTCTTTAATACTTTCCAGTTCCTCTTTCATATGTCTTACAATATTTAACAATTCTACTATATGTGATGAATTTTAACCACCAAATTTTATCTGAAGTTCCTCTCCATCAGGAGTTGTTGAACATGTTTTTTTCATGACCTTTCTTTACTTTTATCCTTGTGATATACAAACAATTATTCTGTTAAATTCTTGCTATGATCTAGCTCATAAGCATGAGTGGTGCAACTTATAACTTTGATACGACATGTAATGTACCTCCAATACCACATAAAAAAATGTATTCTTTACTTAATCCAATAAAGGTATGAACTCCTTGGCGTAATATAGAAACAGCTCGATATTTATTTTCATATAGGTGCTTTTGATTTACAATTATTTTTCCTATTTCCAAAAAAAATTATTTTTTTGAACCATCGATTCATAACACCTAAATGATCCTCAACTACCCACCATGTTATGCTCGTGCCTTATGTCATATGACTACTCTTCATATAAGTTTACTTGAACTTCTTAGCCCTAATTTAACCCTTAGTCATATTTATGATGTTTACCTAATAATAAGTCATTATCGGAACCTCCATGAGTCTCATTAAGGTGCACGTGATGTGAGTCCTCTATCCACATGTCAAACATTCAAACCATTGTTCTAACAGAGTCACAAATGGATGATTAAGATGGAAGAGAGTGATTGAATGGTGATTGTGATCCTGTGAATACTCTAGTCAAATTAACTACCCTTCTAAACTTGTTAGTCCTTGCGGTCTTGAACTAGGGTTACATAGTTTGCTTCATTGTAAAAAAATGGTTATGTTGCATCTGAGCATGGCTTCTCTTTCATCTTGTATCCATGCCTTGTGTTGTTTGTGGCAAATATGTTCAGAATTTCCCTTCCTAGGTATACCATTTTCTTGAGTTGTCAAGGGTTTTATCAGACTCAAACTTAAAGACTTGATTTTTTAATGTTGTGTGTGTAGAGAAATTTATCTAAACATTTATTCTTATCAAAAAAATTTAAACGATTTTCTAACCACTAATTGTTTGGAGATTTGCAAGCCCTTTGGACAATCGCTTGAAAAAGACCTGTTAAATAAAGTTTCCATTTGGGATTTTAGATTTTCCTCTTTATTTTCGAGAGCAAATATTTGAAACATCAACTTTCACCCCAAACATAATTATCTTTTCAACTCTGCTCAAATTTCAACGCAAGGGTGGAAACCTAACTAGGATTTACATGTTCCGAAGAGAACTTGGAATGCAACCACTCCCAGGGTTTCGACCCCTTAATGCTTCGGAGGAAATTTTCTCCTTTGTTAATTTCCATTTTAGTATATAGAGTTTGAGATGATGCATTTCAATTTTAACATATTAATGAAAGGGTAAGGGGTTTGAGCTTAAATACCTTTTTGGTTCTTTAATGAAAATACTTTTTTATATGAATTTATTTTAGGGTTTGAAATGACAAACACCATGTTATTTTATCACCAAGCCTGTCGTGGACACAAACTTTATCTGGCCATGTATTAAACCTATTTTCCCCTTCTTGCTACTTTGTTTTACTTTTATTTCAGGTCATTAAGGTTTATGTTTTCAAATTTCTCCTTCACATTTTCGTTATTCCTTTCTAATCATGTTCCTATTTATGCATTGGAGGGTTTTAAAAGCCCTTTCTTTTGACTATTGTTATTGTAGTAAAAATGTGGTTCCCTTATATGTAGACTAAAAAGAGTTTCATTTTTTTGAACTCTTTCTTCTTTTCTATACTAATCATATCTATAACTAAATGATTGAGTTTTAAAGATTGATTATCATAATTTAAAGAGATAAGGGTTTTATCTTATGAATCCTTTCTTTCCTTTCTCTTTGAAATTATAACCATTAATATCTTTCACACTCCTATTTATATGTATACTTTTAAAAGGCTTCCAAAACTTCGATTTCTTTGGAACATATGTTCAAAGTAAGATTTACCATTAATATTCTTCACTCCTAACATTAATTTAAAATTCTTGTTAACTTGTTAACAAGTGTTAATCTATTAATCCTCTATATTATATTATGGTATAATTATATTATGGTTTAATGGTTTATGGCTCTATACGCATCTCACCATAATTTTTTCCTACTCATAAATTTTCTAACAAATCATTCAAGCTAAGATTAGTTAGAAACCCTAAGATAAATGCACAACTTGATATACTTCGTTCAAATATATTTTTTATGAGTTAATTATACAATAGGATACTATTGGAAACTTCTATGTTACTTTATGGTCCAACTCTAGTTCAAAGTTTTTGTCCGAAAAGTTTGTGTTACCTTTACAGGTATGATTCTTTTAACACCACTTTTCTTTTACAAATATTAGAAAAGTATGGAAATCAAACCATTTGATATTAGCCACAATTGCTCTTCATATATATATATTTATTTAGTGATTTATTAACAGAGAATTCAATTTTTTTGACTTATTATTAAATTTTTAAACAATCAATTTAATATATATATAGTTTAAGTGATTTATTAATTTAGAATTCAACATTTTTTAGACTTATTATTGGATTTTTGAGCCATCGATTTTTATTAGTTCCACGGTGTGTTTGAGCAACTATTTTCGAGATGTTTAATCACTAAGAAAACTCTAGAATACCTAAACCCTTAGTTATATATGTTTTATAATTTAGAACCATTATTTAAATATAATCTTTGTTTGTGGGAAAATAGTTTGTATAAATCTTCTAATTCTATTTACTGATATATCTATATCAAACAATAATTAACAGTAACAACATCACCTGTCGTGAGCTTGCGGGTCGAATCCGAGGAAGGAACATCGTAAAATACGAAGGTGTCAAAAAATGCGTGATACAAACTTTTCAGGGCATATATTGACTTTCTCTGAGTATTTAGCGCCAGAAATAGAACTCAAACCAATCACAGGCTTAGACTGACAATTCATTACAGTCCTACATCGATTAAACTAGCTATATGGAACATGACAATTTTTTCCCTTTTTTTTACAACTTCCGAGCGTTTGTAAGGCATGTTTGTAAGGCATGTTTCTCTGTTTTATCTGGATATTATGTTATAAATCATGTATATTTTGTAACTCCTGTTCCTATTTGGGGTTAG
This sequence comes from Pinus taeda, assembly GCA_000404065.3. Taxonomy (NCBI): domain Eukaryota; kingdom Viridiplantae; phylum Streptophyta; class Pinopsida; order Pinales; family Pinaceae; genus Pinus; species Pinus taeda. The sequence continues at coordinate 198,116 of APFE030666467.1, read as the reverse complement.
GTACTAATATAGATAAGCCCTCTTCATCCTGTTTTTTTTTATCATTATGGAACTATATGATTCAAAATACAATTCTTCTTCCTTTTGAGGGCCTATTCTGAATCTATTTATGTATCTAGGTTTTATTTTATCTTAATATAAAAAAATCATGATTTTTCTTCCAAAAAAGACATGTAATAGTATATGTAGTTTTGATGAAAGAAGATAATAATATGTGACATATGTTTGAAAAGGAATTACAGAAAATTTCAATGAAAGTGAATAAGAATATGTGACGTCTGTTCATCAAACAGAAACCAGACCGCTACGTTAGGTCTTTGATACATAAACAGTTTTGTTCCACAGCGGGAGGAAGCGTCTGAGAAACCGCGTGCGGTAGGGTCATACAAGACGCGTGAGGTTGCTTAAGACAACGCGTGGTTTTGGGTCAGATAGGATGAGCATCTTTATCTGGATTGCAGTATTCTTTTCACTTTGCTTCATTCTTGGTAATTGATTATTAGATTTTGAAGTATTTTTAGAACGAAGGAAAGAAATTATTTTAACATTGACGAGATTAAAGATAGTTTATGTAACAGATTGCTTCTTTATCAGTTTGATGTATTTGATTTTTTCTAAGAAATTTCACAATAAATGCTTCAGTTTCTAGACAAAGTTATGGCTGAATAGATTATCCAGAGAGCAAGCATATCTGCATAACTTTCCATATTGTGTTAGAATAACTCACATTCTAAAATGAAATGCTTTTGGGTTTATATTTTTTTGGCATTAACAAAAAATGCATACTCTTTCCTCCCAGGCTTCTTTTGGTCCTTTTAAGTGGCCGACCTTTTTCACAACTGAGTTGATGAGAATTAGTCCTTTAACAGAACAATATTAGTGTTTAACAGAGCAATAAGAATTTTAGTTCTCCAAGAGATAATAGGCTCTATGTATGTTTTTTGTTGATGACTATGAGTGAGATTAAACACTTCCATATTACTTTTTCTTTCTTCCTTATCCAAGTATGTTTGCGAAACTTATCATAACAAAAGCTTTTATCTCTTTGTTGTTTATGGGACAAGTGTTCAAGAAAATACCTCATTTACTAACCTTAGACCATCTACACTCTTCTATTTGCTCAATTTTTTTAAATAACTTATGGGTGGCACCATAGAAATTGTTTCAATAGTAGCAGCTCATATATCACTTAACAAGATAACATAGGAAACTGCACTTTTAATCTTGAATTTGTTTGTAATCTAACACTTCTAAATTTTCTCCATTCATCTCAATCCAAATAAATTCAAAAAACAAAATGTAAGACATTCTATAATTTTTTAATGTATTCTATAATTTTTAAAGTTAATTTTAAATTTCCAAATAATTTGAAATATAACCATTGTAAATTTTGAAAATATTTTCGAATTATATAACATGAGTGAATAGTGGAACAAATAATAATTGACTTTTTACTGATATCGATGGAATTCCTAGTATAACCGTAACTTTTATTAGACCAATTCCAATTCCTAATATAACCGTAACTTTTATTATAACCGTAACTTTTATTAGACCAATTCCATTCACCGACACAAATACTGTTATATACATCTATAAATACTTGTAGCTTCGCATACATGATCTCAGTATTCAGTAGCGAACTTGAGTCTTGACTACTATTATCTCCCATCTCAGGATTTTGAGTAATAGCACACAGAACCATCAACTCCCAGCTGTCATCCAAGGTGAGAACTTGGGTAGCAATAGATTGTCTTTTAGGTGTTCTGATAGACGTTTTCGGGATGCATATTTGTAAGCAAATTAATGGTCGGAATGACTTCATTGTCTGGTTTTTCTTCATGTCGGTTTCCAGGGAGGTAAAATGGCGAAGACTCTGTGCCATAAGGTGACCCTCTTTGCTGGATTATTTTTTGTCTTAGCTGGGGCTGCAGTAAGCGACAACCTTCAAGTGGGCTATTACAATACTATTTGTCCAGATGCGGAACCCATCGTGCGTCGGGTGGTTAGCAGTGCATTCCTCAACTTTACTGGAGTAGCTGCTAAGCTTATACGGTTGCATCTCCACAACTATTTTGTCAGGGTAGGTATCAAAATTTTTGTAATACGCATGTCGAACTCGTGCACTTTCAGGGATGCGATGGTTCCGTTCTTATCGATTCCATTCCTGGCCAGTTCGTAAGGGAGACCAGTTCGTAGCGGAGAAAGACTCTCCGGCTAACAATCCGAGCCTTGGAGGATTCGACGTGATTGACGAAGCAAAATTGCAATTAGAGGCGGTCTGCCCAAAAGTGGTTTCCTGTGCAGATATAGTCGCGTTCGCGGCTAGGCATAGTGCATCACTGATACTAGTCTTAGACATCATACATGACTTCAACTGAATTGAGTATAGCATAGCATAGCAGAAATGCTCAATGATTTCTAATAATGAATCATGATTGATCGCAGGCATCTCCCATCCCTCTCTGCTGGGACGTGCCAGCTGGAAGAAAGGATGGAAATATTTCACTAGCTTCCAAGATTCGGGGAAATCTACATCCCACTACCTTCAATGTAACCCAGCTAACTCAGCTATTTGCATCCAAAGGTCTATCCCAGGACGAGATGGTTACATTGTCAGGTATACTCTCAGACCTGCCAATCATCAATATGTCAATACTAGTAGATGATAATAATGGTTCAGCAAAAGCATTTGTCAAGTATAATCATGTTTGTGTTGTTTGCGCGAATGCAGGAGCACACACAATTGGTGTCTCTCACTGTTCTACAATTTCAACGGCAGCCGTCCCTTGATCCGACATATGCTCAGATACTGAAGCAGGGTTGTCCCCAAGGCAGCCCCAGTAACGTTAACATGACCGTGTTCATGGATCATGATACGCCACTCACCCTGGACAACGTCTATTACGACGAAGTTATAGCTAACCGTGGTCTGTTTACATCTGATGCAACCCTGCTTACAGATCCAAACACCAAATCCAGTGTGACTGCAAACTCGGGGCTTAACTTGGTAGGATGGCAGAAAAAATTTGTTACCGCCATGATAAAAATGGGAGAGATTAGTGTATTGACTGGCAATCAAGGAGTCCGGGCCAACTGCAGGGTTGCAAACAGTTAAAACAGATTGGAAATTTTCCTTTCATTGGCTTAAAATTTGCATTCTTAATTCAATTAGAAATGTATTTGTGCTTAACCACGATTAAATTATATGTACTCCTGTCTCTTCACCGCGTGTATTAACTGCCACATTCTCTTGGTAAAATAATAAATTATGACAAGAATTCTTCTATAAATTTTGGGTGTAAGTACTGTATAAATTTTGGGTTACCTGACGATATAGGAAATTGAGTGCCTGTAGTTTTTGAATTATATTCACTTATTTTTAAACCATATTTAGAGTTAGATCATATTACTAAAGTGGTTATCGGAAATTGAAACACATTCTTCAAACAACTGAATAAAATGCGCGAAAAAACGATGTCCCCTACCATTGACAAGACCCTCTTCTCCGAAAGAAGATAGTGAATTTCTATAAAGTGGAAAATTAGGGAATTTTTCCAATTTTAAATATTTATAGTATGATTTTAGAATTAAACGTGATTATAATTTCTTGTGCCGAATAACATAGTTTATTTATATATAAATAAGAAAGGAGAATTGCGTGTTCTTGGTTTACATTTATTTTTCCATCAACATTCCAAATATTAGAGTTACGAGCAACAAATTCCTACTAACGTACTCAAATTACACTTCCAATTGCACGAATTAACAATTTGATAAGCTTTTATAATCGCATCAATTCAAAAGTTATTGATTATTTGCTTTCTACGAAGTTTAATCTTCAATTTGATAAGGTTTTATAATCACATCAATTCATAAGTTATTGATTATTTTCTTTCTATGAAGTTTAATCTTAACTTCAATTTATAAGTTATTGATTATTTGTTTTTTATATTCAAATTTTATGAGGGGTTAATAGTGAGAATTATTTGTAGGGTTAAAATTGGTTTATGGTGTATTTAAATCAGTTTTCTAAAATTATGAAAACAACATCTTATAGGTGGGAAGATCATTTTTCTCATTCAAACTAATATTTAAATTTAATTATGCAAAGACAATATCTAGTAAGTGAGTAGATTGTTCCTCTATCCAACATTATGCAACAAAATTTCCTAGTCGAATACATCATTTTTCTATACTTAGGTTTACTTGAAATGTTTAAGTTTATATATATTATTATATATATTTATATATATGAATATTGTAAAAAAATTAAGTGAGTCTATGTTAAGTTTAATAACAACACATATACATTATATATAAAAAATAACAGGAACGTAAAAGTTAGCATATGTGAGTGCGATGGTCTCACAAGTTGAGTTGGCAATGGTCTCAAACGATGAGTTGGTGAATATGGAAAAAACAAAATATGTTACTATATAGAGATGATATCTTAAATTTAATTGGAAAAAATATATTTGCACCCTTCCTCTCATTCTAGACTGATTAATGTTATTGGCATACATATATAATAACATCAATCAAATTAGATATCATATGCGATTGCAAATTAATGATGGTGCGTTATTATGAAATGGTGGTAATACAAATTCAAAACACAAGAATATGTTAATATGGACAAATGATTTGATCATGACAAAACAAAACACAAAGACAAAGGATGGGCGATTGTACAAAAAATGTTTTTCTATGTTGCGGAGTACATATTTCAGTGGTGGAATAGATGTTTGACCATACATATTTCACCAACCCTTCATTAAATGTCCATTTGTTCTCAAATGCTTCATGTGTGTTGAGGAATGGTTTGATGTGTTGTGAAATGGGGAATTTGTACTCCTACTTAGAACATCATTTAATTTTTCCTTTAGCCTGCAAACAAAATTTGTAATTTGCAATTAATGGTGTACCACATGTATGGTTGTTGTTAGTTTAATAACTACGGTGGTTGAGATTAATTTTACCAATACCCCTTTCTCTAGCATTATAAGGCATTATTGTTAAAAAAATGGAAAGAAGAATTAGATTGAAACTTACAAATTGAAACTAGCAGCTCAAAGGTGAGCCAAACTACACATGGAGAATCCACAAGCAGTACTGCTCTAATCCATTGATCATAAAATGAGAAATAATTAAATTTACATTCAATTTAAGGAGATCAAAACTATCTCCTAGAAAATAGGAACTAAGTCTAAACTAAGACACACACAATCGTGAAACAAACTTTCTCCATTATTTTCAACTCTCCAGCTTAATGGAGAGAGGATTCACTTGCACACCTAACATATCCCTAAACAATTCAAATTTGATCTTCCCAAGAGGCTTGGTGAAGATATCGACTGCATTCTCACAGGGGTTACAATATTCAACAAAAATATGTTTGGACTGAACCTTTTCTCTCACAAAATGCAATTTAGTATCTATATGTCTTGTGTTTTTATGAAAGACGGGATTATTTGCAAGCTTGATTGAACTTTGGTTATCGCATTTAACCACAGTAGCATCCTTTTGTTCTTCTCTTGCGTCATGATGAAGTCTTCTTAACCAAATTGCTTCATAAGTGGTTGCACACACAACTTGATACTCTGCTTCTATTGATGATAAATATATAATACCTTACTTTTTACTACTCCAAGAAATAACCCCAGATCCAATATTGAAAGCATACCCAGTGATAGATATTTTATCATCCATATTTCCTGACCAATCTAAATATGAATAGATTGTATGTTTAACATCAAAAGAATTAGTATAATTAATTCCATAATTTATGGTTCCTTGAAGATACCTTAGGACACCTTTTGCTACCATCCAATAATTTTCGAAAGGTTTTGTCATAAACTGAATCAACACAGTGAGTGAATATGTTAAGTTGGGTCAGGTTGTAGTGAAATAAATCAAATTTCCACCCAGTTGTCTGTATAGTGTAGCATCCACCTCTTTAGAACCATCATCACTTTGAAATTTAAAATTTTGTTGTATAGGTACTAAAGCATCTTTACACTTATCCATTCTGAATTTCTTCAACAATTCCCTGACATACTTTCATTGAGTAATAAAAGTTTTTTCCAAAATCTCTCTAGACTTCAAGATCCAAACATAATGTAGTTTTCCAAGGTCCTTCATTTCAAATACCTGCAACATATACACTTTAATTTCTTCAACCAATTCAAAAAAAAATCTAGTAACATTTAAATCATCATCATATAAGGAAATCAACACAACCTACCCCTTTAAATCAAATGTGGTATACAAATTTGGATCAATTTTACTTCTCTTATAACCAAGTTGTAAGAAGAAAGATTATATTTTATCATATAGAAATCTGGGAGCTTGTTTCAACCCATATAATTCCTTCTTTAATTTACAGACCAAGCGTTCCTGCACCTTTTTAATAAACCCTTCTAGTTGTGTTAAATATACTTCTTCCTTCAACTCCCCATTTAGAAACGAAGATCTTACATCTAACTGGTGTAAGATCCAATAGTACTTTGTAGCTAGAGCTATTAAGATCTTAATAGTATTTAACTTAGCTACATGAGCAAAAGTCTCCTCATAATCAGTCCCTTCTTTCTATGAGTACCCTTTGACTACCAACTTAACTTTATACTTGTCTACACTACCATCTGATTTGAACATAGGTTCATATAAACATTTACAACTAATTCCTTGGTTTTATTTTCAATTATGGACTCATACTCTTCTTTCATAGCATACCTCCATTTATCATACTGATTTTCTTCATCATAGTTCATGGGCTCAACAACATTTAAAATACTAGTCATAAGAGAATAATCTTTGTCCCTTGAAGGAGTATGTCATCCAGATATCCTTGGTAGAAGACTTGCTTCAATTCTGTCCTGCATGATTTCTTGCTCAACTTTGAATGGACTTCGACTGTTGAATGTATCCACATCACTAGATTCCTCTTTCCGCTATTGCTTCTACAAATGACTGTCTTTGGCTTCATCATTGGTTTCATCAATCACTAAAGGCATGTGCCACTCCTCATAATGTTTTTCCTTTTTCCCTTCATCAAAATGTTCATGGAAGATAAGATCTCTACTCGCAAACACCTTGTGAGTAGATGGATTAAACATCTTATATGCATTTTATAGATTTAGCATCCGATTTCTTCTATCTTCCTTAGAAATGTGTACAAAATATTTAGAACCAAATACTCTCAAGTGATGGACTACAGGTTTAAAACCGTACAAAGCCTCAAATGGAGTCATGAGATCAAGACATGTAGTTGGGCTTCTGTTCTTTAAGTAAACTATAGTACTAATTGTTTCTGACCAAAAACCATTGGATAGGTTCTTACTTTTAATCATGCTACGTGCACACTCCACCAGAGTTATTTTCTTTCTTTTTTCAACACCATTCTGTTGTGGAGTGTGGGGTACTATAAATTGTTGCACTATTCCACGATCTCTGAAATATTTGATGAATTTTCCAAGCCTATATTCTCCTCCTTGGTCTGAGCGTAGAATTTTAATGACTTTTCTTGTTTGCTTTTCAACTAAATTTCTAAATTATTTAAAGTCTTTGAAAGAATCACTTTTCCTTATAAGAAAGTATACCCAGGTATACATTGTGCATTCATCAATAAAAAACAAGAAATATTAATCTCCACCTAAAGACCTTGTCTGCATAAGTCTATAAATATCAGTATGCACAAGTTTAAGTATATCTTTCTTTCTCCAATTTAAGCTAGAGGGAATTTCATCCATATGCATTTTTGCAAGTGTGCATCCTTCACAATCAAAATGTTCATTTCTTAGAATAGGAAGTCTATCAACCATACCATATTTCTATAGCAACAATAAATCATGAAGGTTTATGTGACCAAACCTTTGATGCCAAAGATTCTTTGTTTTCATAGTCATTGAAGTGAAAGCTTGATGTAGCATGCTTGTGACATTCAACTTATATAGGCCTCCAACTCATTCTTCTGATGTAACTGACTTCTGATGATCCAACAAATCCTTTACAACACAATAGGTTTTAAAACATTCTACCTTTAAATTATGATTTGTAATCTTGGAGACATAGATCAAATTCTTCTTAATATCAGCCACATACATGACATTCTCAATGCCCCTGATATTACCACCAGGAAATATCATAAGAATATCTCCATACCCTTTAATATGATATGCTCTATCATCTCTTAGGTAGATGTTAGCACCATTGCTAGTCTCCTTAAAATGTTCATACCAATGTATATCACATGTCAGATAAGTGGATGCTCCAGAATCCACAAACCATGTTCCAGCCTCATATGTCTCAATAGAAAGAGCGACATTCGACACAAATAATTTTAGATCATGATTCCTATCTTCACCAAAAAAATTGCTTGTATGCCTCTTGCGTCTATGTTTATTTTCATCATTCTTCTTTTTATAATAGTCTCTAACAATATGACCAGTTCTGCCACAGAAAAACACTTAATTCCTGAATCATTTTTAGCAGATGACATACCTTGAAATGGATTTTTCTGAGATGGACCACCGCTTTTATGTCCTCCTCCTAGTTTCCCTTTGAATAAATTTGTCTGTACCACCAATGCCAGATCTGCATTTTGAGGCTTCTAAATCTTATGTCTCTCTTCTTCTGGCATCAAATTCCTTATCAACTCTTAAAAGGTGGGAGCTTTGTCCCTTACTACAAGCCCTATAACAAACATTTAATAATCCTTTGTCATGCCATTTAAGGTAATCATGACGAGATGAATGTTGGACACTTTCTCCCCTATGTCTCCCAACTTGTCTCTTAGTTCTTTAATCTGTGAGATCAATGCAACAACATATTCATTCTCTTCCATTCCAATGGAGAGAATATTACTCTTCGGAAACAACACACAATTTTTATTTTTCGTTTCATACAAATCCTTGAGTGTCACCCAAATCTCATTGGAAGTTTTGCAGTCTTAGATAAGAGGGATTATGTTGTCTTTTACCAAAATCTTCAACAACGCATTTTCTTTATTTTCCATGATTTCTCAATCTTGAACTGATGTTTTTATTGCACCACTGACTACAATTGGTTGTGCTTCATCTCTGTTTGCAATCTTCCATGCACTAGAACCCTCAAGCAATGTTTGTAACTTTAAATTTCAGTTGCCGTAATTTGACCCATCGAACTTATTTCTCTCATTAAGATATGTCTCTACAATATGATTATTCATTGTGAAGAAACAATTTCAACAGTTCCCTGATTTTAATTCATGAGCACCACTAGTAGCTTACCTAATCAATAGATCGATGACTCAAATAATAGATCCACTGGTCCAATCTATAGATCCAATAATCCAACAATTAATCTATGGATCCAACACCAGATCCTCCACAAATCAATCTACAGATCTAACACTAGATCCTCCAACATCCGATAGATGGATCCACCTCCAAATTCTCCAACAATCGATCTACAAATCTACGACCAGATAAATGACCTTAACTATACAATAGAATGTTAGATAGGACCAACAACATAGGTACATCTGGTCTCGAGCCACCTCTAACATGCAAAAAACACCATTTCCAGTTCACCTTGCTACAGGTCGTGCTGACCAAAATATCTATAAGTTTATGCTATCAGCGTGGGTAGTAGTACTAACCATCAACGTGTGTACTTCCAACACTGATCAGCACGAACTCTCTTTGGTGGGGGCATGCTGATCAGGTTAATTAAAAAAATTCATCACTCTGTCACACACAAAAAAAATTATACGAGCATACCTCTCCCTAAGAAATTTCTCTTCCGATCTTATGTCTCCTCCAACAACAACTTCACTTATGCTCACTAGCAAATGAGGTTTACTCGCTCTCCAATTTTGACCACCAAGACTCTCAGCCACAAAGGCTCAACTCACCACAAACCCAACCCACACAAAGTTCATTCTCTATGCTCTAATACCATGTTAAAAAAATAGAAAGACAAATTAGAGTGAAACTTACAAACTGAAACTAGCAGCTCACAGGAGAGCCAAGCTAGAGTTGGAGACTGCCCAAGCAGTACTGCTCTAATCCATTGATCAAAAAAAAAATATTTACATTCAATTTAAGGAGATCAAAATTATCTCCTAGAAAATAAGAACTAAGTCTAAACTAAGACACACAACTGTGAAACAAATTTTCTCCATTATTTTTAACTATTATAATTAAAAAATATACTACTTTATAATTAAAAAGTATACTGCCCCTTTAAAATTGGACTTGCCTTTTATGAAGTACAATTTTACTGTGGGACTTTCCTTGTTGTGGTGGGAAAATTAGTTTAAAGTAGTATAAAGAAACATTTGCAAATTTATGTCAAATATTTGAAGAATGCAATGCTTTTACACATAATTATTTATTTTCATATCACTTAACGTTGTAGCTATAGGTCAAATAAACATAGAAATTTAACTTGTTTTAAGAAAATCTTATATGGTAAGGGGCATTTAATCGTATACTTTCCGGCTAGACATTATAGAGTGCCATTTCGTTAGAGAGTGTGAGGACCCATAAAATATTTGTCTGAATCTAATGCTTACATAAATACATTGACAAGTAGCACTACTCCCGTCGAGCTATATACCTTTTAGCCTGACAAAAGGAAACTAGTCACACATGTCAGTGGTATAATTTCCACTTGTTGTATATGCATATTTATATTATCCTTAAATTAGAGCACCATGAAAACATATAGTTATGTTTGGTTTCCATGTAGAAGTTCAAATTAAAAATAGTGTACGGAAGTTCATTGTGACTAGAAAGTTCATTGTGATGAGGTCATTGTGGGGGAGAACCTATGAACAATGAACTTTTGCATAAGATCCTGGATCTTAGCTATGACACAAAAATCTCCACTTCCCGAATTTCATCATCATTGTAAGCTTCAGTCACGAAAGTTGGAAACCATTAAAATCATCTTAAAATTATCATAACCTAGAGTGATCTCTCTTCGATATGTATACAATAGAGATATCCTTCATTGAAGTTTTTATCAAAATTACGTACATAAAGCACGCGATCCATTGAAATTTCTGGAAGAGAGAACATATTTAGCAATAAATGCCTTCAATCTTTCTCTCTTATCTTTGAAAGAGATTCACATCATAACACTAGTTGATAAAATGCAACAAAAAATGTAAGAGGTGCAATGTCCCAACCAAAAACTCTTTATTTTTGTCAAGGAAGAGCAAGGTCATAAGAAGAACAATGCCCCCCTGAACTAGTATAGAATAAATGAGCGCATATGATTGCAGAATAGATAAGGTATAACATTTTAGATATCAAGAAGGTATGCTAAAGAGGTCGGTCGCAAAGAGAACCTATAATATATAAAGGCCTCCCAAATGAGGGAACCACCCAATAGACATATGGAAGGAATAAAAAGTCTTTGACTTTGAAATAAATAAAATGAGAAAGGACAGGCGAGAAGCTAAACCAAGAAGTAGTTGGAGGTTGGTGTCATAAGACACTGATGGAGCCACGAACGAGTTGTTCTAAATACATCAAACTGATTGGAGTGGTTTCTCTACACAGTGAGGCCTTAGAAATAACTGTAGTGGATGACATTGTTATGGTTTCTTCGTTGTTACATAGTTTGTGCCTCTTGTGGAGAAGCTTTATGGCAATGGGATTCGACCTTGAAGTTTTGCATGCTAATGTATGTTTCTCTCATGGCTCTCTCTGCTTCATTCTTCAGGTTCTAAACAGTTGCGTGGGGTAACATGACCATGTTAGTAGGAAGCAGAGGATGTGGTAGGCTCTACATATCACCACAATACATATCACCCCGAGCATCTTGTCATCACCGATGGCCCAATCATTATTTCCACCTTTCCTAGTCATCTTCCTCTTCTAGTCCTTTAATAGTTTCTTTGTGACCAGAATTATCCTTGTCACCCTTGGGATGCCAGATAGGACATTGTTATTCAATGTCGGTTCCACACCTTTCTTAGAGGGTTTTGTTAAGTGTGAAGCCAAATTCATGAATCACATGCAGGATTCTAGATCCTACTACACCGTCATTAGTTTCTAGATCTCCATCTTAATCACATACAGGATTATAGATCTTTCTTCTCCCTCTATAAATTTGTAATCTCTCTAGCCAGGGATTGCAAGCCAAGGCCCAAGCCTATTATGTAATGCTAAGTGATTTATGTTCTCCAGTGATTGTTTTATCTATTCCACTGTTTCTGATTGAGTAATCTTGTTGTTTCACCATTTGTCTATCTCTGTGAATTATTCTCTACTATTTCCATCTATGTCTTTGAGTATAAATCTGTTGTTTGTTATGAATGCTCTAATCTAACAATTGGTATCAGAGCTATGGTGAAATATCCACTGTGCAAGCTGTTTAGTGCCATCTCCTTACTCTTGCAGTGTTCATTAAAACATTGGCTGTTACCTCTGGAGTTGTTGAAGGATTTGTCCAGGAAATAGTTGACGAACAGTGGAACTAAAAGATAGTTGCCGCAAGAAAAACAAGGTCGTGGACCTATGTTGAAACCTGTTGCTAGAGTTTTAAACATGGAGATCCGTGGAGATTGGATTTGAAATGTGGTGTTCATAAGTTTTTTCTTACATCAAGCTTGCACATATACGTCCTGTTTTTTTTCAAACCAACATATGTGTGTGTGAAATGTGAAAAGGTTAAAACAATATATATGCTTTTTATATTTATCATGAGACATATATAATTATTTGTTGGAATTTTGAAAAGTATATTTTAAAAGGAGCGGGAATTTTGAAAAGGGTATTTTAAAAGGAGGAAGGTCATTATTACTAAATTTTAAAGAGTAATAATTAAAGTTCTATTTTTAAGTGGATTTTTTTGTGTTTTGGAGCATGAATTTGATTGAAAATGGAGACAACAGTTACAGATATCGAGAAGTTGAGTGGGGCTAATTTTTCCCTATGGAAATCACAGATAGAGGATATACTAATTTTGAAGGATCAGTATTTGCCGATTGAGGGAACAATAGAGAAACCCTCATCGATGACATATGAAGAGTGGAAAAAGCTAGATAGAAATGTGAATGCAACAATCTACCAAAATTTAGCAAAGAATGTTTATTTCAATGTGTCCAGAGAAAAGACGACAGAAGGATTACGGAAGAAGCTCCATGATCTATATGAGAAGAACGCGACATAAAACAAAGTTTTCTTTATGAAGAAGCTTCATAATCTCAAAATGAAGGAGGGTGCTTCAGTTGCTGAGCACTTGAATGCATTTAATATTATTACTAATCAACTTGCCTCGGTTAAAATCATTTTAAATGATGAAATTAGAGCCATTTTGCTAATGTATTATATGCTAGACAATTGGGAAAATTTAATTGTATCTATGAGCACTTTAGCAACTACAAGGACCCTGAAGTTTGATCATGTCAGTGGAAATTTAATGAATGAGGAGCTGTGATGCAAGTTAATTGCGGAAAACCAGGGAGGAGAGACTCTAGCTCTAGCTGATTGTGTTAGGAGAATGGATCAAGGCCGGCAAGGGTGATCAAGATCGATAGGCTAATCAAAATCAAGGAGAGGTACGATCATCTACTTTCATTATGGCAAACCTGGGACATGAAGAAAGAATATTGATTCTAGAAGAAAGCACAAAAGGATCAGAGATTGTCCAGTACAAATCAGAAGTCATCCAACACAAATGAAGGTGAGACTACTGCTATAGCCATAGATGGTGATGTGTTGTTTACTATTCCAGTAGAGGATTCATGCGTATATACATCTAGCAATAACTTTGATTAGATCCTTGACTTTGGAGCATCTCACCATGTAACCCCATGCAAAGATAGTTTTATTTCATATAATCCTGGTGACTATGGTAGAGTGCATTTGGGGAATACTCATTTTTGCAGTATTTTTGGAGTGGGAGATGCCCAGATCAAGATGAAAGATGGACAAGGTACATGTTTGAAATAGGTCAGGCATGTACTAGAAATGTGCATGAGTTTAATCTCTATGGGATGACTGGATGATGAGGGCTATTCCACAAGATTTGGGAAAGGAGGCTAGAAAATTAACAAAGGAGCATTGGTCATGGCCAAAGGACCCAAGACATGAACATTATACACATTGAAGAAACTGATAGGAAAATCAGATTTGGCTGCTATCACAAAAGAAGGAAATTCAACAGATCTGTGGCATAAGCATTTGGGTCACATGAGTTAGAAGGGCCTAAAATTCCTTGTTGGTAAAAATTTATTGCCAGGTTTGAAATACTAAAATCTTGATATTTGTGAGAATTGTATATATGGTAGACAAAAAAGGGTTTCATTCCTTAGAGGTGGCGATGTCATAAAGAAAAATATGTTAGAATTGGTACACTGAGATGTGTTTGGGCCTGTTAAAATCAAATCATTAGGAGGAACATCATATTTTGTAACAATTATAGATGATGCATGTTAGGCCCCTATACTACTAGTGTAACCCATTATTGTTATTAGTACAACCGAGTTATTATATTGATGTACCCATGTAGCACCCATATTGTTACTATTGTACCCCATAGAATCCCTCTATTGTTATTATTGTGCCCTTACATTATTATTATTATGTCAGCTCTGATTATGTTATGACCCCTTAGACTCCTATATATAGAAAGGAGGTCTTTTCATTTGTAGTATCCAAGAATTGTTCATTTATGTAATGTAAAGGAGGTTGCTCCCTCGAAGAGGCTGAATTCTAAGGTGTTGATCTATCTTTTCTATCTTTTCTTGAGCTGGTTTCATAACATTTGGTATCAGAGCTTTGGATTATAGGGTTTCGCTGCTCCAAATTGGTCATCGTGGCATTTTCACTATAACTTTTTTTCTTTGATGTTTCAGAAGCAAAAAAAAACCCATTTGAGACAAAATCGCACTAAACCTTGGTTCCAAATTTCATATCTTTTCATGCTATATTTGCGGAGATATGATTTGAGAAATTTGGTCTCCTGAATTACATTCCAAATAGGTGACCTTGGGAAAATCATCATAACTTTCTCGCTGAGCATCGGACTGAAATTTCGTAAGAAGTTACAGAAAGAGGACGAACTGTAGTTTCTTTTACATATTTTTCATTGCCAAAGGTCAAAATAGGGACACGTGGCATGTCATACAAGTTCACTCTACTGAATTAGTCTATAATCAGGTCACTATGGGATATTTCACATAACTCTTCATTGGAGAATCCAATTAGGGTCAGACTAGTGGCATTGGAAAGAGGACAGAGAGGGTTCCCGCAAGTCGCAATTTCATAACTTAAAGATCTGAAAGTACAGAGTTACCGTCATTTCAAGATCGAGCTCCTAAAATCAAGAAAAAGCAAGATGAGGAAGTTTGATGGCAAGGATCCAGTAAATTGGATACTTCAGATGGAGAAATATTTTTATCTACATGGTGTACCACTTACAAAAGGTATGTATTGCATCTTCATATTTAGAACCGGATCAATTTTTATGTTATAAAGGGCTTTGTTCTCGTAAAAAACTTGTTACGTGGTCAATTTTCACGGAGGAAATGATAGCACATTATGAGGATACAAAGAGCAACACCTTCTTTAGAGCAACACCACAACAATTGGAAAGAGTAAAAGGGATTTGTGACATATTGGAAAGAAAAATTATGAAGCATACCCTTCACAACTATAAAGATGGACGTGTTGTTTCTCCTAGCTTTCCACAACCTACAAGGGTTACACCACAACAATTGGAAGAAAAAAGAGAAAAAGGGCTTTGTTACAATTGTGATAGCAAATGCACTAAAGGTCATAAGTCTGTTGAGAAGAAATTATTGTACATAGAATATGAAGAGGAGGAAGAAAAGGATCAAGAATCATCAAAAGAAGAGGATATATGCCAGGACCCCACCCCAGAGAAAGAAGAAATGAATCACACCATATCTTGTAAAGCATTGGCAAGAATTACCACTCCTCAAACTCTCAAGATAGAAGGACATATCAAGAAGAAAAAGGTCGAAGAAGTGAAAGATCACACCGAGAAAGAAGAAATGAATCCAACCATATCTTGTAATTCATTGGTCGAAATTACCACTTCTCAAAAAATCAAGATAGAAGGGAATATCAAGAAGAAAATGTTCAAGAAGTGAAAGATCACATCGAGCATCAGGAAATGAATCCGAACATATCTTGTAAAGGATTGGAAGAAATTACCACTCCCCAAACTCTAGAGATAGAAGGACATATCAAGAAGAAAAAGGTTCAAGCAGTGAAAGATCACAACGAGCATCAACAACAAGTTCTCCAACTTTTAAAGGATAACGCCACTTCGGTGCAAAATCAAATTAAACAACAGGTAGATCAACATCATAGTGAAAAATGTTTTGATGTAGGTGATTGGGTATTTTTATTGCTATGTCTCAAGCAAGCTATTTATGAGAAGGAAATGTTGGCAATACTGCATGCACTTAAAAAATGGCGACCTTACCGAATGGGAAGACTCGTCAAGGATGAGGATGTGGAAGCACTATTTTGTGCTATTTCTATTATCCAACCAGATTGGATAAATGAAGCAAGGGATGAATGGAAGAAGGACGAAGAAGTATGGCCACTTATACAAAAGTTGCAAAAGATCCCAATTCAAACAATATTGCCAGAAATTGAAGAGGAAGGAAAAATCATATTGGAACCTGGAGTAGTCACAGAAACAAGAACCCGACAGCTATGAAATCGATCAATTTCAGAGTATCTCATCGAGTGGAAGAACTTACCTACTGAAGATTCCACATGGGAGGACAAGAATTTTATACAGAAGCATAAAGAACTACTCAAGCGTTGAGGACAACTCTTTTTGAAGAAGAGGGGCATGTTAGGCCCCTATATTACTAGTATAACCCCTGATTGTTATTAGTACAACCTGCTTATTATATTGGTGTACCCATGTAGTGCCCATATTGTTACTATTGTGCCCCATAGAAGCCCACTATTGTTATTATTTTGCGCTTACATTATTATTGTTATGTTGGCTTTGATTATGTTATGACCCCTTAGACTCCTATATATAGAAAGGAGGTCTTTTCATTTGTATCATCCAAGAATTGTTCATTTATGTAATGTAAAGAAGGTTGCCCCCTCGAAGAGGCTGAATTCTAAGGCATTGATCTATGTTTTCTATCATTTTGTGAGTTGGTTTCATATAGTAGGCATGTTGTAAGCTTCTATCTTGTGTTCCTCTTTTTTTTCTTTTTTTTTGAGGCAAACAGGCAGCCTTAGTTGATTTTTTCAACCTGCATGCCTACCCTAGGTGCCTCATAGGAGGTTTTCACCTAGGGATATTTATTTTTTCTTCTTCTTTTTTTTTTCTCATGGGCCTCAGGGAGGCTTTCAACCCTAGAGTTGGTGTTAGATGCCTCATAGAGTTTTTCATCCATACCTTTTTAATTTTTATTTTTTCAAATTTCTAGGAATGTTGTGGACTAGAAGTTATGAAACTCCCAATCACAGTTAATTATTTTCTAATTGAATTGATAAATTATTCCTTGGACATAGGTCTTCAATATAGCTTTTTTTAGAGCCTATATTTACCTCAGGCTGAAAAGGTAATATTCTAGGTCCACATCAAACCATGCTCAGCCTGGTAGCTAGCCCTACTAGGTCAGGAGAGGGCTCTCTCTGGGTCAATCTTAGCTAATTATGGTCACTAAGGGCTTGAGATGACTGATATAGCTACTGATATTAGGCTAGGTATAGATGTAAAAGAGTTTGTTTGATAAAATGATGTTTTTGTGGGCTCTAAGGGAAAGGCAGATTTTGGGTGCAGGGAATGAGGCACAGTCTTGCAGGGATTTTGATGGGGCAAGGTAGGAAACTGTATTTGGCACTATAAATCGAGTGAGATGTATGGATTCAGATAGAGTAGGAGTTGAAGAGGGAAAGAGAAACCATGGATCTTCTGCAAAAAGTGGAAAACATCAAAAAACTAAAACAAGTTTCAAGTAGAGCACTGCACTTTTCAATGTATTCTACTTGCACTCTTGTTTGTTTAGCTGAGAAGAAATAAAGAGAAATGATACATATAACACATGAATAAATTCACAAAGATACAAGAAAGCACTGTACCAAAATAAATGCCACAGGGATCCCAAAGAGTACTGCAAATCATGGTCTCAATTCCTTAGCCAAAATACTGATATGAGTGTACAATGAAGCTCAAGGCTTTCTCAAGAGTCCAACCATGCCAATGACTGAAAAAATACATAATGTAGAAAAATCATAGCTCATCCTTGCCTCTAGGGGTCGATCTCACACGTTTAGGAGCTGATCCAACTGATTCTAAACAAGGAACTAGAAATCAGGCAATGAAACAACATAGCTCTAGAAACAATGGAACTGATTCATTCAGTTTCAAATAGCCTTTTAACTGATGAATCTACCTAACCAAGTGAAAATTCAACATATTTACATCATGATCCATCAATGTACATGAAATTACATCATAATTTGACAATAAGAAAGTGAAAAAGTCAAACTGGCCAAGACTGGGCGAAAAACAGAGCAAAACTTGGTCAAATTGGCAATTTTCCCTCTATGCGCCGCGCCTATTTGGACCCACTTTTGGATGCCTTCCTGGTGTCCAAATTAGCTCCAAGCATGCGTGTTGGAAAGGTCTGTCTGTCTACTTTCCAAAACATGTAGAATTTTTCAATTTGGCCTTCATTTTCCCTATCAAAAATCAAATCTCCCAAGACTGCTTCCTGTGTGTCAAAATAGGGGCAGTGAGGTCATTTTTTTAGTGTTTTTGACCTCTTTGAGGGCTCAAAACCTGCCCAAATTTCTTGGCCATAGGCAGGTAAGCATAAATTTTCATGAAAAGTCCATAAATGCAATTTTTTTGTGATTTGGAGCCCCCTAGCAAAAGCAAACGCCACGTGGCACGGCGCATAGGGAGGAAAACTCTGTTTTTTGTGCAAAAAATTTCCAAAAATGAAAAAATTACTCCAATTTTTTTTGAAACTTGGGCTGGATCTTCTTTATCAAGAGCTATGTTGAGCCAAGGATGCCTCAGCCAATATTCGAAGTCGATCATGCTCCTTTTGCTTCTTTTGCCTCTTTGATGCCTTCCTTAATTTTACCTTTAAATTCCTGATGTGGGCCTTGCAAACTTTGTTCCTCGCCATGTAGTGAAAAACCATATGTCTCAACAATGCCTTGTCCTTGTCGGCCTTGTCCAGCAGTCCCTATAAGTGGATGTTGACTCTCTCAAGCCAAGACTCCCGATCAGCATTGATCTCTTGCTCAAGTGAAGTGAACTCCACCCTCCTCCTTTGGGCAGCTTGGTGATTCTCCTAAATGTTTTGTAACTCCATAATCACCTGTTGATCTTCAATCTGCTTAATCCTTTGCTCCAAGTATTTTATAATCCACTTAGCCCTCTCCAAGTTGAGGGACAAGGTTTTGATTTCTGTCTGCTGCTCTTGGATGATCTCTTTGAGGTTTGTGCTTTGCGGGCCCATGTTTGTATCATCATCCTCAATAAGAATAAAGTCTCGCTCACGTGAAGGCCCCTCATCCCGTGGTGGCCTCTTGCCTTTATCCTAAATCTGTGGTACTAATGTTGGAAGTGAGGCCCCTTCCACCCCAGGTGGAGATAACACTTGCTTTGCTGCCGCGAACAACTGCCTAGTGCCCTTATGATAAGTAATAAAAACCGACACACTGGCAACCTGAGTCTCATGATCCTCATGCTGATAATAAGGTCCACCTGTCTCATGCAAAGCCTTTGAAGGTCCTTGAGGAGCTGTGAAAAACTCACAAGAGATGAAAGCATCCCAGGTGATGCCCTGCAAGCCAAGCTGATGAACAACCACAATTTTTATGAGAGAAAAATGGTAAATACTGTTAAACTGCTGCCGAGGAGTCTTGTGCTATACTAGAGTGGTCATCTTCTCGATATTTTGGCACGTGAAGTAAGGGATGTTCGTCATCCGTACCCTGGTGAAATGCATGAGCAACCTGATATGATAAGCATATAAACAAGAGAAACGGCCCTCACAGCTGAAATACTTCATAATCAATTTCATTAAAGGAGCATATTCATCTTTGAGGTACCGAAAAGGAAACACTCTCTTGAGCTGTCTCAAAAAGCCAGGCTTAATGTACGGTTCATAATGCTGCCGGTCAATTTTCTGCCTCTTGTTCCATAGCTCTCCAACGTTAGGTATGTCAGTTGCAAATGAAATGGATTCTGGTGTTAATGTGAAAGTGACACCAGCTAAAGTGGCTTGATCACCATGTAAATGCAGCGAAATAGACGAGCCAACTCATGATGAAACTGAATGCTAGCAATCTTCTCACAAAATTCATAACATGATTGATGTTGGAAACAAAATATGGCAAGTGGGCATGCCTGTAATTCAGCAAGAGAAGTTGGTTCTTCACGAATATGTTTGCCACCTCTATGAGGCCTCCTGGGTGCATGTCCCTCTATGGGTGAGTTGCTTTGGGTCTCCTCTTCAAAATCATATAAAGGATCAGATGTCATGTCTACTGGTGGACAAACTGTCTTGGAGAAATAGGTGATGATATGTCAAGCTATCTTAGTCTTCCTTTGATGATGTATTTGTCCTTTGCCACCAAGGGAAACAGTGAAATGAGGGACTGTAAGGGGAAAAATAGTGGAGAATTTAGGGACTGTTGGGATAGATTTTAGTTAGGGAAATATGGGATGTTTTGGGAGTTTTTGTATAGGATTAGGCTTTGGGGATTCACAATTGGAATTTTGGGAAAGGAAACTTGGGATAGAGGATTAGTGAATTTAGGGGGTAGGGGAACTTAGGGAATAATGAAATCAAGGGACAAATGGAAGAAGGGAGTGATGGAGGAATGATAGAATTGGTAGCAAAAATAGTAATCAAACCCTAGGCAACAAGTTTATTGGAATTTCAAATGGTAGGGTTTGATTTTTTAAACAATTACCATTCATCAACCACCATGATATAGCACCAAACTTGGATAAAAATCAATGATGGAGGCTCTACCTACTTGTCACAAGGCAAATCTCTGTGATTTTTGGCAATTTGGGGCAAGGTTTAGCAGTTTCGGGCTCTCTGGCTGTGTGCACTGCACATCCAGCCCAATGCGCCACACCCCACGTATGCGTCGCGCCCTTGCAAATTAACAAAGGAATCTAAGGCCCAGTGCACCGCACCTGGTGAGTGCGCGTGCCTCCTACCCAGTGTGCCACACTGACAACTTACAACGATTTTCACCCAAACTTCACACTCACTCACCAAAATCGTTTTGCCTTGCTTCTCTTTGCTCTTGGAGTACAAATGAGTTTCAAACATTTGGAGAAATGTTTTATACATGAGATTTTAAATTTTATTTTTGCCAAACCCACTTTCATAATGTTTTGCAAATGACTTCATTTCAAACTCCATTTTTGGAAATTTTCACTTCTTTTTGGGTTTTGTGATGCACTAAATGACCTGATCTTTGCTTGTTTTGCACATGTTGGAGCTCCTAGGCTAAGGAAAGAAACCAGGGTGCAGATGGAGTGCTATGCAATGAAGAAATCAAAATTTCATGATTTTTTGTACAATAAAAGCAAAATTCTCTGTTTTTTTCCTCAAAACAAAGTTTTGGGGAAAAACACATTTTTGAACACTTGGCGATGAAATTTATTGATGTTGAAACCTCCTCATGGCCTGCTGGTTGCTTATTAAACACTTTGACACATTTTTTGATGAAACCCTAATGAAACCCTAGACCTAATTGACAATGAAACCCTAAAAAGACTTTTGCAACCTTTAATACAAAAGAGGACTGTATATGCTTTTTGATGAGCAAACATGAAACAATAGGTAAATGACATGAGGGAAACTATAGGAAAGCCACTCGCGTCAGATGATCCATGCGCCTAATGAAATGCAAATGACTGGGCGGGACACCTAATATAAGAGGATTTGATCTCTGATGGAGGGATGAACATACCGACACTAACAGCTTCAACCTATAACCATTTACAGGTAAGGGAATGCCTTCCTCATCAATGATTATGAATTTGACAAATCCTTTTCATGACACATTTCTACTAGGTATGGACCCAAACATCTTGTAATTAGCTCCCCATTGAAATATTTTAACCTAGAATCATATAACATGGCCCAATCCCCTTATTAAAAAAATTCTTTTACTTTATATGCTTTTCATGCTACCTTTCTTTGCAGTTGTATGACTTTGTTGTGTAGGAGATCTTGCATCCTAAACTCATCTAAGCCATTAAGTTGGAGCATCCTTTCTTACTATGATGTAGTGAAGTCTAATTCCAACTAAGCTGCCATCCTCAAAGTTTTATATTCAAACTCAATAGAAAGCAAATCCTTCTTTCCATAAATGAAGTCATATGGAGTGAACGCAGTGGTGGTTTTCCAAGTGGTGTTGTAGGCCCAAGTGGTGTCTACTAGTATTTATGCCCAATATTTCTTCTTGTTATTAACAACCTTGGTGAGGATGCTCTCCAATGCTCTGTTTGTGACCTCTACTTGCCCATTTTCTTGAGGGTGATAGGCAGTGGATGTATTGTGCTTGATATGGTGTTTCCCCATGAGATCTTCAATCAGATTTGATGTGAATTGTGCTCATTGATCAATGACTACCTCCCTTGGATACTCAAACTTGTGGAAGATGTTTTCACTTAAAAAATCAGACACTTTCTGTTTATTTGCTTCTTTGATTGCCTTTGTCTCAACCCATTTTGTCAATTAATCAGTGCAATAATGATGTACCTCTTCTGTCCTGATGGTGGATCAATTGGCCCAATGAAATCCATGCCCCACTTATTTAATGGCTCTAAGGCCACTTTAGGTTGTAGCGGAATTTCATCCCTAGGTGTGGGTTTTCCCATCCTTCAACACTGATCACACCTAGTGGTGTATCTCCTTGCATCTTGATATAAAATGGGCCAATAGTAACCAACCTATAAAAATTTAAAGGTTGTCCTTTTAGCAATAAAATGACCCCCACAAGGTCCATCACGACATACTAAGAGGATGTCAAACACCTATTCTTCTCTTAAACATTTCCTCAAGATCTAATCTAGTCCCAATTTGAAAATATTGCCCCCAATCCAAGTGAGAGGAGAGATTTTCCTTAGAATCTTGTTTTTCTATTTGGATGATAGATTAAGAGGGAACCTACCAGCAACCAAGTAGTTGGCTATGTCAGAAAACCAAGGAGAAATCACTGAGATGGAAAAGAGGTTTTCATATGGAAGTTGATCATCCACCATCTCCACATTACCTATAGGAAAGGTTAGCTTAGACAAAAAATATGCAACCACATTTTATTTCCCTAGTTTTTCAATAATAGTCAAATCAAACTATTGTAACAATAACAACCATCTAATTATCCTCGTATTGACATCAGCCTTATTCATCAAATATATAATGGCTCCATGATCAATATTAATGCAAGTTTGATACCCAGTGATATAGTGCCTGAATTTGTTTAAAGAATGCACTACAACTAGGAAATGACTGTGTATTTGTGGTCGTTGAGATATTTTCTGATATTTGCATATTGTTTTAGAAGAGTATCACAGCAAAAGCCATTGATAAAATCTTCTTTGAACAAGTGTGGGTACATTTTGTGATCCCACAAACCATTATTTCATATTGAAATAGTAGGTTCCTAAGCACATTTTGTTCGAACCTCTGGTCGTTGTTAGACACCAAGCTCACCAAGTCAAATGCATTCCACCCTCAGAGTGATGGCCATATAAAGGTTGTCAACATGATGATTGAGTGCATACTATGCATGTACAACTCTAAGCATTTGTGAACATGGGATGAGAGTCCTCTCTAAGTGCAACAAAACTATAACAAAGATCTCCATAGTTTGATTGGACACAAGCCCTTTCAAGTGGGACTGAGATTCCAACCATTATGTCCCCTTGAGATTGCATTGTCTTTTGCAACTACTTAGGAAGAATATGGGGCCCCATGTTCAATCTGAAGTTGATAATGTCACTAAGTTTCTTGAGCTCATTTAACACATACGTTATCAGGTTTGCGACATCCTAGATAAAGCCAATACCAAATACAAACAATGACATGATCAACACTGGGTGCCACACAAGTTTCAAGTGGGCGACAAAGCTTAGTTGCATTTGCAGAAGGAACGCCTTGTCGAAACCCATTGAAAGATTCACCCACTTCGATATGGGCCTTACACCCTCACTAAAGCTATGGGAGACAATACTTTTTAGCTCAGTGTTAACCCGTTCCTTGGCTTTCACACCGTATTCAATGTGGACTGCCTTTAACCATACTTTCCACCATTGTTGGACACATCAAACATTACTAAGTAGTTGACACCAACGAAACTCAACCCAGATTGGATTGAACAAGCTAAAATGAATCAGATCATAGACACACAAATAAAGAAAACTCACAAATAGAGGATCCAACTATGTCGAGTTCTCAAAGTTGGCCGACTCCTACACCAAGACAAGTGGTTCACCAGGGACCAAGTTCAACAAAAATTTCCCCATCTCATGGAGGCACTCAAGGCAAAGGGAACCATTGCTTCCTAAGGGGGGATGATAGATCTAGGTGGATATTGGTGGTCATCCGCCTATTCCACTTGGACCCCCAACAATGTTTCCTTTCAGTTTCCTTAATTCTAGCACAACTTTCTATTTTTGACATTTTTTCAAGTCGTGAACTTCTAGAGTCATTTTGAGGCCATAAACAACATTTTTTTGAAAAATGTGCCAAGCCCATAACTTAATGGGTGGATAATTTCTAGGAAAATTTGCTTTCCTCACATATATATTTCTAACGAGGTATCGTGTGCACCAAACAGAGATAATATGGCCAAATTACGACCCCGAGAAGTTGGTGTTCCAACTAATCCCAACGTGGCCCATAAACTTTTGGCGCTTCATCTCCTAGCGTTAGGTTTTTGGATGTTTAGGGTTTTCCATTGTTTCTCAATAATAAAAATGCCTCTGAGCATCATTGTAACATAGTTTAGAAGACATGTAGCTGTCACATCTCTTCTTAGAGATAAGCTACCATCACCCGAACTAGTTATTTCCATTGTGCATGTAAACAATTCTTAGTATATATTATTAATTAATTAAAGTTCAATTTTCATTGTAGATCTGTGTTCCTATTTAATTCTGTATTTTATTTCATTCCTCCATAAATTCAGATCAACTTTTTGTTTGAGTTTGGAATTCTTACATAGATATAAGCGATCGTTGTACCATAGTAAATCATTTTTCTAAATAAAAGTATCAAATGCATTGGGACCTTTCTGAAACTTTTGAATGAGTGTCCAAAACTCTTTTTAATTCCTCCATTCATCCCTTGTTTCATTTATCCAATCAGGTTGGATAATAGAAATGACATAAAGAAATGCCTCCACATCGTCATGCTTTCTTGAGAGTGCATCTACAACAACATTTTGCTTCCCTTTCTTGTAGATGATTTCAAAGTCATAACCCAACATCTTTGTGACCCATTTTTTCTTCTCTTATGAAGATAATATTTGTTCCAAGAAGTATTTAAGACTATCATGATCTGTTATTTACCATGAATTTTCTTCCAATTAGGTAAGAGTGCTATTGCTTTAGGGCATGTAGAATTTCCAACATTTCCTTCTCATAAATGGGTTTTTGTAAATTCTTTCCCTTGATTAGACAATTCTCAAAGCAAATGGGTCTTCCTTCTTGCATTAAAACAACACCAATTCCATTTTCTGAGCCATCACAATCCATAATAAATGTTCTGTGAAGTCTAGTGTAGCTAATACCAGAGCTCAAGACATTGACTCTTTAAGATGTTCACAAGCCTTAGTTGCTTCTAGAGTCCAAGAAAATGCATATTTCTTCAGTTATATCATTAGTGGTGTTGTTATTTTCCCATAATTCTTAACAAAGTTATGATAATACCCTATTAACCTAAGAAATCCTTGATGATGCCTTAAGTTTGTGGTGATTTTCCATTTCTTGTTGGCTTTAATTTTGTTAGGGTCTACCTTAACACCCTCATAAGATACAATATGTAGCCACCCCTCCCATATTTTCCCATGTTAACTGGCTTGCTAGGATAAACATGAGTTGAGGGCTACTATGACATGACCCAACCTCCCTGCTTCTTTAAGGAAGTGTAGTCAACAAATTGAAATTTTATTGACCTCCCTTAGGAGCTACAAGACCCCTAGAAGCTAAAAAACCACTCCAGGTGCCCAAACCTTGAGCTAAATTGTCTTTTTAATGAGTTGGGCCCCTAGTCACATGCATGAAAAGGCCTCCATGCAACTGTAGGCCTCCAATTGCATGCATAATCTTGGAAGGTAGGGACTATAATGCAAAATTACCAATTTTGAGCATGCGACCCCAAAATCAATGTGGCCTTTTTAGGGCTTGACTCCCAACCACTACCCATAACTTAATGAGACTTTTTAGAATGATATATAACATCAAGAAAAATCCATTCATATAAACTTAGTCAAGAACTTCACCTAACCAGGCCTAACCATGACAATCATTTCATCAAACATATGGTGAACATGAAATCTACAGGTCATGAATGCAGATATAAACATAGGAGCCTAAAACTTATCTAATATTCACCAAGAAGTTCTAATACCCTCTCATAATATATGCAATAACATTTTTTATCTCATGCATTCATCAACCAACCAAATACGTATCAATTCATTAACAAGCCATAACTAGAGTATATAACAGGTCCATGCTTATAACTACCAAATAATCATCGTAGTAACCATGACATAAAAACAATCAAATAATCATATTAACCAGTACAAATGCTTCATATATTTCCATAGAGAAATAGCTCTCATTAAATGATGTAAAAGCCAACCAAGTCAGGGACTTCCATGTACCACCTAGCCATAAATTAGGTTGAACCAAATCTTTCTTTCATCCAATCACCCCCATGCCATATTCCAAGCATGAATGTAGGATATCATGGGATAAACCAAGACACAAAAAACCAAGGGAATTAAGAGGTTAAACCACCTCCACCCTCATGCTACTATGATCGCACCTAAACCGTTCACGAGATCACAAAACCAAACCAAGCTTGGATGCCTCAGAATTCCTTCACCATCCATTGAATAATTTTCCTGTCCCCCCCCACCTATTGAGGGTTTCTCGGAGAAAACTATATCCATCTCCAAACCTTGGGATTTTATTGAGACCACCTCACCCGGATCCAAAACCTTTCAACAACCAAAAGCTCAACCAAGAATGAATCCCATCACACCATGGCTATCTAGGAATTGGCAAGGCAAGGCTAAAACCACTATCAAACTAGGAAAAACCCATGCCAATGATAACAAATGTACCAAATACACAAATTCATGTACCATGCATCCACACTTCAGCTAGGAAATCACACATGCAACTTGTTACCTGCACATCCTCCTGTTGAAGCTGCTTGATCCAATCCTTCCTTTCTTGTCCTTTGCTTTCCTTTGCCTTCATTTTCTTTCTTGCTTGTTTTCTCCTCTTGGTGCTCTTCTCCTCTCTCCAACTAACTCCAAATCCAAACTAACAAAAAGGCCGCAAATTGATGCTTTGATGCCTTTTTATTATTGATGCCTTTAATTTCTTCATTTTCCCTCTATTTTCCTTCAATTTCCTCCTCATGCAAACTTGTGACCTTTCATCTCCCTTTTCTCCTATTTTCCTAAATAAATGCCAATAATTGCCACTTTACCTTTCCAAATCCTTTTCCAATGCCTTTGCCAATTTTCGTAGCCATGATAAACTACGAGTGCTTCCCACCAAGATGTTTCTTCCAACACTAATCTTGGAACAAGTGTCCCATGACCTTGGTCATATTTTTTTCTTTATTAACTTTATTACATGAACTTTTAACCTGAGGTTGTTACACAATATGACCCAAATATTCCACCTCTTGTACCCCAAAGAAACATTTGGAGGTTTTTTCATACAATTGTTTCTCCTCCAATAGTTTGAGCACCTTGTCAACATGTTGAACATGATCCTTCGAAGACTTGTTATAGATTAGTATATCATCAAAAAATACTAACACAAATTTTATAAGGAGGGATTTGAAAATGGAATTCATCAAACCCTAAAATGTTGAAGGTGCATTAGTAAGGCCAAAAGTCATGATAACAAATTCATAATGACCTTCATGAGTTCTGAATGATGTTTTTGAAATTTCTTCAGTCTTAATTCTAATTTGATGATATCCTGAATGAAGATCCAACTTGGTGAAGTAAATTGCTCCATGTAATTTATTCGAAAATTCATCAATGATAGGAATGGGACATTAACATTTAACAGTGAGCTCGTTGAGCTCCCTATAATTCAGACACATATGTCATGATCCATCCTTCTTGTGTAGCAATACTACTGGAACAAAGAAAGAACTTTGGCTAGGTTGAATTATACCAACCTCTGCAATTTTGAAACCATATATTCAATTTCATTCTTCTGGGCATAAGGATATCTGTAGGATCTAATGTTTGGAGTAACACTTCCTAGAATGGCGTGAATAGCATGATCATTATCACTAATAGACGGGAGACCCTTGGGAGTCTCAAATACCTTGGAATGATTTTCAAGGAATCTTTGGAGATCTGGAGAAATGGGTGACTTCGATGTTTGAACATCTAGTGAGCATAATTGTGCAATTACACCTCGTTGTTTCTTATTCAAAATATTTTTCATAACATTAGAGTTTATTATCTTATCAGGTCTTCCAATAATACCCCATAATTCAATTTCCTTTCCTTCGCAGAAAAATTTCAAGAAAAATTCTTGAAAAATAAAGGTTATCGTCCCAAAGATTATAACCATTGGAATCCTAATACAACAACACCATGCATTGGAATATTCAATACATATTACCCCGTGGTCAGATTTACATTATGCCACTTCCTTGAGAAATTTATAGTTTCTCCATTTACAACCATCACTTGACACTCTGGTGCTGGGTATAGAAAGAAACTCAAATCCTTGGCTATCTTACAAAGAATAAAATTATGGATACTTCATGAATCAAATAGTACTATTACCTTCTTCTTCTTCTTCTTCTTAATATATCCTTCTATTTTGAGAGTTTGAGGAGTGGTAATTCCCGCCAATGCATTAAAAAGATATGGTCAAATTCATTTCTTCTTTTTTAGCCCCTAGGCTTGGTTCCTTGTATGAGATGCCATGTGTCACTATTTTAACATTCAACCATGAACATGATACAAAAGAAATTATATTCCATGCAATTTTAGTTTCTTTTTACAAAATCCAAATCTATTGCACGGAAAGAAAGTTATGAAGATTTTACTTGGAACACCTATTTGAGAGAAAATTCTGGAGCATGCAGAAACCATAACTTCCTTGGACCATATCTCCAAACATATAGAAAACCAAGATATGAAATGTTTACATGATGTCATCAAGATTTTGGATCCACGTGGTTGAAATTTCAACTTTTTAATCCTTTTGAAAAAGTAAAACCCTAGGATCCAAAGCCCCGATACCAAATGTTATGTAACTAGATCAGAAAACATAAGAAAAGATAGATCAATGATTTGAAAATAAGCCTCTTTGAGGGGGAAACCCCCTTTTACATTACATAAATGAATAATCCTTAGATGATTCAAATGACAAGGCCTCCTTGGTATATATAGGAGTCTAAGGGGTCATAATATAATTAGAGCCTACATAACAATAACAGTATGGGGGCTACACTAGTATTATAGGGACCTCACACAATTTATCATCATAATGTAGCTACCTCTAAAAAACATATATGTGAAAGTAGAAATGGGTTTTATTGATTGTTATTAAGGCATGGATCCATAAATAAATGTCAATGGGGAACTCATAAATTCTTTTGCCAAAATCAAAGAGGCAACCATGCTACATGTTGGCCATCTATTCATTGAGCCTAACCACTCATATTTTAAGGATGAATAAATCATGCTTGAGTATATTCGACAATCAGTCTCCCTAGAATATAATAAAAAATGCATTCAATAATTAAAGAAGAAGTTTGGGAAACAACTCACTCTTTTGAACCCGAAAAGACCCCAGGCCTAGATGGGTTTTCAACTCATTTTTACAAAAAATATTTGCATTTCAAAATCTAATTTTCTACTATTCATAAACTTTGTCCAAAAAGTAACTCCAATGGAAGGCGATATCAATTCAACTTATATGGCTCTTGTTCCAAAATAGGTAAATCCCTCTTGATTTTCCGGATTTCATTCTATTTCATTATGTAATGCTTATTACAAAATAAAAATAAAAAATAATTGCAAATTGTCTAAAACAATTTCTCCTCAAAATTATATCTAAAAAACAAGGAGATTTTGTGGGGAAAAGACAAATCATGGACAACATAATTTTGGTCCAAGAAGTTATACATTCCAAAAAAAATGGGGGAGAAAAATGCATGATAATTAAATTAGGCATTGTAGCTAATTCCTTTGATTGAAGAAGTCACAAATTCCTCTTGGAAGTTCTAAGAAAATATGGTTTTGGGGGAAAATAATCCGTTGGATTCGTGCATGTATTGGAAATTGATGGATATCTCCCCTAGTTAATGGCAGATCTACAAATTTATTTAAGGCTTCAAGGGGCCTTTGTTAGGAATGCCGTCTACCCCCCCTTATATACATTATCATAGCTCAATAATTCAGCTAGAAATTGGAATATGAAACGTTGATTGGGAAATTTTGGGCATTATATTTGCTTGTCGAGTAAAAAGAATAAACTATTCAATATTTGTCGATGAAACTCTAATGCGACAAGGTGCTTTGAGTATCATACTTCAAGGTTCAAATCAATCCTCCATAGTTTTTAAAATGCATATGGTGTACAAGTTAACTCGGAGAAGGCTCAACTCTATACTTGGAACATTAGTAGCCTCTCTCATGTGGCACTATTCAAGTCTTGTTATTTCATGTCTAAGAAAGCTATTTGGTCTTCCATTACTAAGGAATATCGATCCACCTTAGTCCCTTCCTCCACCCTTCTTGGCTTCCCCTTCTCTAAAAAATAAAAAAGAATTCATGTAATGGGGAGCACAATGGCAAATCCAACAAGACAATTAATAATATTGAAATTAGTTCATTCAACCCTTCCCATTTTTCAATTCTCATCTCTACTAGTATCAATTGTTTTCAAGAATGAAATTACTCAAGAAATTTGAAAATTCCTCTAGTAGGGAGGAAAATCTAACACAAAAAGGATTTCACTCTATTAATAGGGAAGTGGTTCACACTCCAAAAATTTGAGGCTTAGGGATTACAAGCCCATCCATGATGAACATTTCCCTAGATTTCAAACTTCTTTGACATCTATTCACCAAGGAAAGTGACTAGTGGAAGTAGGTTATACGTTAAAAATACCTTGATGGAAAAAGAAGGCTTTGTTCAGAATCTATCTTCGCAATCAAAGGGGGATCTCAAATCTGGAAACAATTATTCATAGCTTACCCTTTAATCAATGCCAAACTCACACAAATTCCTAACAATGGATAAACGATTAACATCTCGGAAGATAATATTCTTGGATGTCCTCCTTTGAAGAATGATCAAACCCTTCTTCTCCCTTAAGGAATAGATGATAAATAATGGGGAAATATCATGTTTTATTTCTCAAGTTAGGCTCCTAATGGAATTTGGATTGGTTGGAATTTTGGGTCGAAACCCTCCCATCTGCAACCCTATCATGCCTTATGTATTCTAAATTAGCTTGGTGTGCTCCAAGTGACAAAGTGGATAAAGACTCGGGAGGTTGGGGTGAATCATGATTATCAATTAGAAAAGTATATGGATATATCCTAATCCTCAATGGTTTCCCTAAAAAATTTTGAATTTAGAAACAAATTTGGAATATTGATGGGATTCCAAAAATCAACATATTTTGTTGGACCCTTGCTCATAAAAGAATATTTACAATTGAATACCTATAAATAAAAAGAATCCATGGCCCTTCAAATTGTTTTCTTTTTCCTAGAAAATAATGAATCTATATCCCACCTATTTTTATCTTGTAGCTTCTCTAAGAAAGTTTTAGTAGCTTCTCTAAAAAAATTAGCTCCTAGAATCCAATGGCGATCAAATATCCAAAAAGTCTTTGAGGGCTAGCCTAATTCTTATGTTGGAACCTTTTATGAAAAAATCCTCATCAAAAGAATTTTGTAATCCCTTCTCAAATAAATATGCTGGAACATTTGGTTATCCCAAAATAGAGATATCTTCAAAGATATCAAATCCCAAACCATGACTATAGTGGAGAGAGTCACATCTTTATTAACTAAACATATTAATATGAAGAATTTGAAGACATCTCATCCTGAAATTTTATATGGTCAAGAAGAAATTTGATTCTCTAAATTTAATATGATAACTTCTAGTCCTTTTCCTCCCTTCTCTTTCAAAATATGGCAACTCATAACACCTCCTGAAGGGTTTGGTAATTGCATAAGATCCCAAACAAAGGCATTTTCTAAATTTCGATGGGGTCTCCAAGCACATCCTAGATGTGGAAGGTGTAGGATAGGGGTGTTATTGCACCCTAGAGAACAAGGGGAAATAATCTTCTCATGTACCCAAGGAAAATCATCTAATAAATAAGAATAATGCTATGTTGTCTACCAAAGAATCATATAATCATTTGCCTTAAACATTAGTAATATCATCATAGTGGGATACTTAGAAATAAAAATCTGGCATCTCCACTGCAACACACTCCCCTCTAGCTTTATACTCAATTCCATCTTTAAGAGGAATTATCTAGCTTTGATCTCAACCAAGGAATTCTAGGCTCTCCAAGTACTAAGGTGACACAATAAAAGGGCAGATGATCTAACAAACCAAGCAACTAAATTTGAAGAAGGCACTCTTAAAATTAATGAATAGGGATATCGTTCCCCAATTCATTAATTGATTACCACAAATATTGGTCCAATTGAGGTGTGTGGTGGCACTTCAATTCATGTGGACATTTGGAACAACAATCAATCAATTTAAATACATTGGGATCTATCTCCTCACATCCCTCCTTAGCTCTTTGCTTCAAGCCTAGTACAATCTATAATCATCCCTTCTCGGGCATGAATTTAGTTGAAACATATAACATGTTAGTTTCCCTCATGATTTTAGACTTTCCTTGCGCAAATCTAGTTCAAGTTTTTTTTGGAGAAAGGGGGTGATGGGTTCTATTTCTCCAAATTTTCATAGTTTTCCTCCCCCGTTCTAGTTTTTTCCTATGACTTCTTCTTTTCTCATAAATTTCCACTTGTCTTATGGGTGGAATAAAGTTTCCCTTTCTTTTGGATCTCATCCCTTTGTCTACCCTTATCCTCCCCATTACAACTACAATTTGAGTTATATTGCTCCCCTTTTACACAATTATCCTCCCTTGTTCCGATCTCTTCCTCTAACTTATCCCTTTTCTTCTTAATCATGTACTTTTGTTAATTCTTGTGATCCATATTACAATTGTATTTTGTTGTACCATATTGGTAGAAAGAAAAGGCCATTGCAATTCTAGTGGATATGGAAAATCAATGTCACTCCAAGGAAAAAGGAAATTAATGCAAGCACACAAAAGAGATTTTAGACTTGTAGAATGAGATGGTGCAACTCTAGCTTCATCAAACTCAATTAGCAACATAATGGACTTCAAATATGTATTTAGTCAAAGGTAATAGTTCTAAAGCATGGAAGATGAAATCAATACCCTTAGAAGCCAATTAGAAGAATTGTAGATTTTAGGTTACCAAGGCATTTGATTCACTTCCTCTATTATTTATGTTAGTTCTTCTCCTCTCTTATTGCCATATGTAAACCTAGAGCCTCATAATGCCCCCCTTGTGAATAGTGACAACAATTCCCCTCTCCAATATTTTTGTTTTAAATTTAATTCTTCACTGCTATATAAAAAAAAAAGGTGCAAATTCATTGAGAGGGTGGTCATATCTATTCCATCATTAGGGAAACCAAACCAAATACAAAATAATTGTTTTTCAAGAAACATTAAACTAAGAGAGATAAAATTTGACCAATAAGTGCGGAAACCAATTAAAAGGCTAAAAACCTAAGTAGAGTATGCCAACTCTACAACAAAAAGAAAATAGTTGTCTCATAACAAGGAAAATCTAGCCAAAAATAAAATAACATTAATGACTATAAAAACATAAATGTTAAGTAACATAACAAAACCAACAGGAGGAACTTGAAAATCGTGAAGATAGATAAGTGTCCAGATAGATAGGATGGTCTGCATGGTTATAGGAGGACATCATTGCTAGGCCTAGAGGTAAGCCCAATTTAAGGGACATAAACCTTCCCTTTACATCCATCAATAACAACTTCAATTCATCAAGATTTTATAGAATGTTGTCCCTGGTCCCCTACCTATTAATCAATACTTTTCCCATGAGGAGCTTTTCATGCCAATATAATTTTCATTGTACAAGTAGTGATTTTGGTAGCCTGTAGTGTTCCACATGTCAAGGATCCATGCTGCAATGACATCCATCAATTCCAAGTTGAAGTCACCTTATCATTCGTGCTAGAAGTCCTTTATAGCATAAATATCTGCTTGATTTTCTAGGGGAATATGAGTCTCGTAATGGCATGTTGAAGCTTTAGTGTGGAATTAGACTTTAGAACCTTTGACGTTACCTAGCCCTCCTCTTTTGCGATGAGATATGGCTCGTAGGAGAGTCATGGCAACTGAAGGGAGGAAAAGAAAATTGGGGCAGCTGCACTTTAAGGCTGATAATTGAAGGAAGTTTAGAAGAAAGAAGAGGTTAATACCCATTGAGGAATTGAAAGATGAGTTAGAGAACATAACAGGGTGTTCCTCCCCAAGTTTCAACTTGGATGAAGAAGAGAGGAAGGCCCAAGTGAGGCTTCAAGGAACATACCTTAATTGAGATTATTTGTAGCCATAAATCATGTTAACGTAGGCATTAAAGATATTTTGAGGTCTAAAATGGGCCTCCTAAGGAATATTATAAAATAATAAAATAAGATTAGATTACCTCATCAAGTTCAGGAGGGAAAAAAGAGAAAACTACTTTTTCTACTCGTATTTTCAACGTATTTCCCTACATCCCGCTTGAAATTTGAGTAAAATCATTGGGAGATAAGTTGAAAATATGATTAGAAAAAATAGTTTTTATTATTTTTTATTAGTTGATCTTTTTACCTTTTTACTCCAAAAATGGTGAATTACCCCTATGGTTGACATTAACATATTGAATCCTACTGGTTCTTATAAAGTTGATTTTTATTGTACATTTTTGTTTTGAGGCTCATTTTAGACCTCAAAATTTCTCTAATTGAAACAATTAGAGAACAATTACCAAAATGGACATAGAAAGCATGTCAAAAAACTAGGAGATGATACCCACATTTACCATAGAGAACACCCCACATATACACAATCAATTCTCAATGCCATGCAGGTATGCAAGCAATGCATTCGAGGAATCATTTAACGTTATATTTGAGGTGGGGCACATTGGAGGTGGCCATGGTTCAGAGACAAGGTTGACCATTCCACAACCATATTATTTCTTTTTGCATTCACCTCGATGAAGGACCCTCTCCGGTAGTTGCATGCAATAAAAAACAATGCAAATTTTGGGTACTTTTTATTATATATACATAGTTAAAAACATAACTCATGATATAATTTCGTGGTTGTATTGTATTAAAAGTGGGCATCTTTCCCTAATAGAAAATCTCAAGAAAAAGGTAATCTTATGTAATTTTGGATTAATTTTATGATCTAGATGCAAAGTTAGAATTCATCAAATTCTTGTTTATGATTAACAAAAAAGGCGTGGCCCCATAAGTAAATACAATAGTTATAAAAAGCACCACTATATAATATTCTTTAAAACTATTCTTTAAAACTATTTATTGTGACAAGAGGCACTTTGTATAGCATGGGCATGGCAGATATATCATGCCTATAATGCTTACTATGGCAGTTAAACAAAATTGAAAAAACAATAATACTTTGTGATTAGCCTAATAATTAAATCAAAGAAAAATAAATTTATAATTAAATGTAAATAAAAATTTCGGCACCAAAACAAATCATGTCAACCAAGCAAATCTTAGTAAGATTCAAAGAAAGAGATTCCACATACCATAATGAGATTTGCATGAGAAGTGGATATTTCCCGTAGTGTTATTAATGCCTTAAAATATTTAGTGTCATTAATATGTAAAGATTTACCTAAGAAGTGAATAATGCAATTAACTTATTAATGTGTGGATTTGCATGAGAGAAGATTATGGAATTATTAATACATAGTCTAAATTTGCTGAGTTGGATTTTTTTGGTCATTAACTTATGATATTATTTTTAAGTAAATTTTGGATAAAAGTGTAAAAAAATTACTAAAATTATAAATATTATTTATTGAGATTGCACAATATGAATGTACTAGGGGTTTTTAAGAATGTTAAGCTTAATTTTGCAATCAAATAATGTGAATTCAACAGTGAAAAATTGCAATTCTAGTAATTTTTTTATAGTTGAATTATGATGATGATTGTAAAAAAAAAAACTTAAAATTGTAAAAAGTTTAAACTTCTCCATGTTATTAATACCTTACCATGCTTTACATGGACTTTTATATAGTCAATAAAAATCTGCACCATATATTAATATAATATTGTTGGTATTATGGAAAATTTTCCAATATTATCAATATAGTTGATATTGTGGAGTTGCTTCCCAGGAAGGTTATAGAATTTTAATATAATGCAACAATAATTAATATAGTTTAGATGTAGTTTTTTCCCTTGAAAAATAATACTTGCATGACATTACGTTATGGATTTACATGAAAATATTAATATAAATATAATAATATAGTTCATAGTATGCAATTTCTTCCAATGTTATGAATATAATTTAAAATATGAGCTTATGAATTTTTAAGGTATAATGCAATTTAGATCATATTATCTATATATATATATATATTATATATTCTATACTATATATATATATATAATATATTATATATATTACATCTAACTAGATCCGAATTCTAAACTCCAAAATCTCATCGAATTCCAAAAGGATCCTAGTTCCTCGAGGTGCAAATATTCCTTAAGTTTAATCTCCAAATGGATTGATACATGTTGAGCTTAATAGATACATAATTTACATAGAGTTATTCTAATAATATTTGATGCAAAGATGATACATAAACTACTGTGGATATTCCATTCGATAGTTCATCGCAATAGATCTGATAGAATTATACTTAAAAATCCAAGATCTACAATATGAGGGCTTATTTCTCTGTAGATTTATATATATGTAAATTATTGTTTATTGGATATGAATGCAATTATGAAGAAAATAGAGAACATTGAAATAAAAATCAAAAGCCATAATTGACACAAGATATATCCTTGGAAACCCTTTTGGGAGAAAAACCCAGCTGGGGG
The DNA here is from genome assembly GCA_000404065.3 of Pinus taeda. Lineage (NCBI taxonomy): Eukaryota > Viridiplantae > Streptophyta > Pinopsida > Pinales > Pinaceae > Pinus > Pinus taeda. The sequence continues at coordinate 160,644 of APFE030666467.1, read as the reverse complement.
GTGAGATTGCTCTGCTTTCTTTCTCTAAATAGAAAATGGACGCAAGTACAAAAAACTAAGGCCTGTGGATCCTATGATGCTATAGTGCAAAAATCCTCTCTATATACTCTCTTCTTATCCTTCTTGGCTACTTGGCTTGTCTATGGAACAAATTTACCTTGAAAAGAATAGATCCCATTTTCCTCCTAGTGGCCCGGTTATAATGCAACTCAATAGACTATTAGTGGTTAAGTTTGACTTCTTCAACTCTAATATAGAGTTACAATATTTCCTTTTCTAGAGTCTTATTCATATTGATCACATGGCTATCCATTTTTTCATGAGTAATGGGGCTGAATAGGCATCCTCTCGAATTATGGTGGGAAAAATAGGAAGGTCAACTTTCGAGTGGCATAACTTCTGCATATAAAATTCGATTGAGGTGATCCTTGTGTTGTTGAAAAGGTATCTTTGTGTAGAATATGAAAAAAGTTGCCACAATAATGTGACAAATTTTTACCCCCCAAAAAAATTGTTTGATGTCTTAAAATGCTCATGGAAGGTTTCAAACCCCAATTTTCCAAACTAGGTCCCACGGGTAAAAATGATCATGTGAGTTGATTCCTCCACTTTTACCACTTTGAAAGCATCAAGATGGATGGAAAACAATAAAAAAGTCCAAGCTAATTTAATATATATGTGTAACTCCATTAGATCACACACATCTCCAACTTGTGAATTTGATATTGTATGCCAATGGGTGTTTTTTGTCAGGACCTTTCATATGCACCTTGATGTTCTCTCATTTTATCTATATCTATTTAGACCATTAGGGTCTTCTAACATTCTTTAACTTATACACGATGTGAGAGTAAGGTATTGCAAGTGGAAATATATTTACCCCCCAACACTTTGTATTCACATAAACTTGGCAAATCTATAAATAGGGAGAAAGAAGGAAAACCAAAATTGTTACTAACTCTTCATTATATCTTCCCCCCCTCTCTTGAATGAATAACCTACAAATTTCATATAATCACAATATTCGACCAAAGAAATCTACTTATTTTCAGAAGTCAAAGATAACAAACGTAGGCTATTAGTGTACATACTATTCAACTACACACAATTATAGCAATGCAACCAGTGATCTCCATTCTACCCTAAAAAGACATCAATGTGCGCTATTAAAGTAAGGGATGTGTGGCTAAGGAGAACATGCAAACAAATGCAAGGAATATTATAATAAAGTATGATAAGTTTTGTTAGGGTTTACATTAGTAAAGCTAAGGGACCATTGGAAAAGTCAAGAAGATATGATAATCAAAGTAAATCTATGTAAAAGAGAAAATAAGGAAAACAAATTAGGAATTGATTTCCTATAGATTTTTGGATTCTGTGTAAATTTGATGTTTATATTAAGAAGGCATGAAAACCATATTATATGAGATGGTTGTAGTGTAATACTTCACTTTTGACTCTAGAATGTATTGAATCAAATTATGTAAATGACGCACATATTCTATTATAGACTCCTAGTGTCTATCTCATAGCCAAAACTTAATTAGCAAAATGGCTAGGCATGTATAATGTATATATACATAGATGAATTGTGTGTTTGTTTGTCATGGCGAAATTAGGTTTTGTAAATATTAATCCTTAAATATAATATAAAATTGTCCAAAATGGTTGTAAACAACACGACATGGGCTACAATTCCACTAAAGGAGATGAATAAATGGGTGAAGTCATCTACTACTTTAAATTAATAAAACCAATCATCAATGCATGTAATAGGTTAGTAGGGAAGTCTTATCACATTTTAATGAAATCATAGGTTGAGTACAATCATTGTGGTGAAGTGTAAATCCTACATTTCTCTTATAAAAGTTAATATTAGTCATCATTTCCCTTAATTCTCTCAATGCCATTCAATGTAGTACTCATTCAATCATTCACATTTATGTTGTAGGTTGCTCATGATGTGTTCTCCATTGCTAACCATGAACCAATTTGGAAATTGACCAAATTGAGATTGTGAAAAGGAAATTATAGGCCCTTAATGAAAGATAAAGGTTGTGTAATTTAGGAATCCATCACTTGCTAAACATTTGTGGCTCTTTGTGTACTTGAGAGCCAAGCATTGTTCTTATGAGAAATACTCAAAAAAACATGTAACAAGTTGATCTCATATGGATAAATCAAATTACATTTAAGTGGAAGCAAACCATAAAAATAATTAGCAAACAAGGCATGATAGGTAAAAATAGTAAACCTTTAATATTAAGAAATAACAAGGAAATACTTATCTTTCTAGAACTTACGCATCAACTAACTGAAAATGAAGAATGTTCCACTTAACTACATGCTTTCTACAACACATGTACTCTTTGTCAAAGAGGTCACCCTCAATCCAAAAACTATGAATCGATAAGAGTGAAATTTTACGGCTCATCTCTAATTTCTCTCCTGTAACCTAACTTCCATAAATTCTAAAGATAAATTTTCATTAAAACTTTCTCAATCAACCAACTCCTCTCCCCCCTTAGCCTATACAACACCAAGAACTAGACCCCATTTTCTAATAAATAGCCCCTCAAGCTATCCCACTTCCCTCTAGTGCTTTAACATAGGCTAGCTAGGGAATCTCTACTAATGGGAACAAGGGGAGATTCAAATGTAATTAGTTTTCATCTTTTGTCTCAACAAACACCTATAACTCAATCATAATTTTCTCACAATCTCATGGTACTAAAACTATGCAACTTAAGCTCATTGGAGAAATCCTAAAGGGATAATAACTGGGTGTTATGAATAACCAATGCAATAGTATGTCCCAAAACCGTAGATTACATTTGCATGCAAAGGAGATACCACATGCCTTATTGAGAAGTCCACAATCTCTCTTTTGGACATCTCTCTTTTGGGACAACAATCTCATGATTTATTAATAATTTAATAAACATAGGTAATAGTTGAGCAATTTAGAATTAACCATGTTGGGCATAAATAAAATAATAATATTTCCAGTTAGCCCCATAATCCCCCTTTCTTCTCCTCTTGTGGACCCATAATCTCTTATTATTTCCTTTCTCATTTGCAACATTTAGTAATATTTGTATTATACTGCAATGTAAATATTTATAAATCACATACATTGAGCTTATAGCTATTTCATCATTACATATACATTCATAAACCAAGGACCAAAATTGGACTATTACAATAAGACAATAAGAATGATTTACAATGCTTGCTATTGAATAGATGAGTTAAACATGAAAACAAATAGATTAAATTGCTAGAGAAAAACTTACAATCCCATTCCTTCATGGCAATGGCACATGACACACCTTGAAGATATTATTTACATTACATAATTATAATTGAATAAAAAAATAGTTGATAAACAACAAATTACTTTAAACCAATTTTTATTAAAAAATAAATACCTTATTATTTCTATAAAAATATTCTAAAATAAATATATATAATCAATTATACTCCATCATATGAGAGTGGGTTTACAATAACTTTCCTATGAATCCATGTATATTATTTCTGCTACGTTTTCAATCATCTCATGTGCCCATGTACTTTTACTCTTAAAACTAGAAAATCATGTGGTCAAATTTCCCCGACATGAAAATTCAAATGGAACCCAACCAATGAATTCCTATGGCACTGACAGACAAACAGTGCAGCGAACATGATTCATTAAACACTACGTGGATTCCACTATCTTACGTGGCAATGAAGGTGACAGATAGAAATCATTTAATATTAAATGTTAAAATAGAGTTCAACTGCTTCTATTAATGTGGAAAGAAAGCCACATATGATAACGATATGTCATGTGCAGTGACAGTCGAGGAAGATGGTAATGATCGTTTAATTCATTTTGAAGTTCTTGTTTTATTTCTATTTTTTCAAAAAAATGGGCTATCGCAATTTGAGGAGAAGGATTCCTCAATTCAAGGATAAGGACAGTTAGTAAACAAAAATGTAAACTTGGTAAAATATTTAAGGATAAGGGCAGTTAGTAAACAAAAATGTAAACTTGGTAAAATATTTCATTATAAATTTAAT
>APFE030666467.1:80016-136829 GCA_000404065.3 Pinus taeda | reverse complement strand
AGTCTGAAAATTTATGAAACGTGGTCCCTGAAAGAAAGAGAAGGTTGTAGCCTTCTGTAGGCCAACACCTACGTACTAGTATCTTGGCTAGTGCAAGAGCTAAGGGGGTTGTAGCTCTCTGCAGGTTGCAGCCTACGTACTGGTAAAGGACTGCAGTAGTACAATTGTAAAAAGAAGTTTCTAATTAAAGAGAAGATAGAGACGAATTGCAGCAAGTGGTTTTCACCCACATTGGGTTTCCACCTTATATGTTGTGTTCTTGTGTGTGATTGTCTTCTGCTCTGTTTTACTGTTTCTGGTTATTGGTTATTTGATACACAGATTAACAATTAACATCTGAAAGATAAAACAAATTATAAGTTTGCATAGTATATGCAGGTTTCCTTCTACATAGTTGTGGGTTTAATTAACTGAAGTAGCGTATATCATTTGGATTTGAAAAAGGAATATTTGACTTGATAATACTGAATCACCCCCCCTCTCAGTATTATTTCCAACATATATATATATATATATATATTCCATCGGCTAAGAAAGAAATCCTTTTCAAACTATTACATGTTGTCATTCCATAAATATATCAATTACCCTACATGTTTTTTTAAGCAATAAGTGGTACATTTTATTGATAAAAACTACCACAAAATCTATTGTAGAAGTTACGTCATTATATTGTTACACATAATTTCAAAGGAGTTGATACCTAGTCTAAAAAGAGTTATATTGCAAGCACAAAATAAAGATTAGATTTGTCCTTACACAAAACTGCCTAATTCCCCTTGATGTTATATATTCTATAATATATTCCTAATATCCTAGTAGTCCTACAGAACATTGAAATTAACAAAGCTCATAGTGGCCAGTTACATCACCCAAACTTGCACTTTTTGGTTTACAGTCATAAATCATGATTTCCATTTCCTCATCAAGTTAATACACAGTTTCATACTCTTTTAACTTTGCCCTAGATGAATTGGTTGAAAGCCTTTGGTTTGATGCCATGGACTAGTCGCCCTTGCTCAAATTCACTACCAAAAGTTGAACAATGTTACATTCTAATTCTAAGATTGCCAATTGTTTCTTCAACTCCACGAGAGACCCCACGATTTCTACTATTTGAGTTGTAATCTAGCATTCTATTTCATGAATTTTAGAAGTGACATTAAATATTGAAGATCTATTATAATGTATGTGTTCCTCATGGCTTTTGAGGACTTTGTGGATCTCTTGCAATTCTCAAGAGTCCATTAGGTACCCATTATGGATAACTTCTTCTTTGCGTTTTACATTGCTTGCAATACCATCCTTACAACTTAGTTTATGGGTTCAAGAGAATTTTTTTTGTCACTATTTCAAGAAGTGATAGCACTTTCCAATACTCAGGCTCAATTGTTGCAGAATCTTTGGAGTCAAAGATTGAGAGAATAAATTATGTCTAAGGTCACTGTCTACATGGGAGTCTTATGTTTCCTTATGGTTGAGTAAACCACCAGGGGGATGGTTTAGATGAAAAATTCCAATCCAACATGAATAGTCCAAACGTAAACCAAAGTGCAATGAAATTCCTTATCTAACAAGAAGGATTGTCATTGCCCCAACACAAATTAAGTAGTGATGCCATTATCCCACCTCAAACTAGAGTGATAAGAAGGCAATGTAGATAAGCACGTGAATTCAAGGCATAATGCTTGCATAGGGGGGAGTTATCTCCCATTCTCATTACCATTCAAATGATTGTTTAAGTGACCTGGATTGTGATCCATGTGATAATTTATGAGACCAAGACTACATGTCATGTGATAGATTAATAGCTCTAAATATGTCTGGGTACTATTCATTTATTAAGGGATGACTTGTTGACTTAATACGCCATTAACCATAACCTTCCCCTCTTTTAGAGTTAAGCTTGAATTAGCCCATCAATTGATTTCATTGTTGTTTTCTTGTAAGACATGATACAATTCGATATCAGAGAATTATATTGCCACTTGTTTGATTTGTTCAATCATTGAAGCTAGTGGATTGTCTCCCATCTTTAAATCATAAAATAATTTATGACTATCTTGAAACCTCTTATCACAATCCTTGATTGCATACCTGTGCCTTTGCATTTTGGATCCTTACCACAATGCATATAAGCTTTAGCTTGTTATTACAAATAACACCAAATCCCTAAGTGAAGTAGGCTTTAGTTCTCTGTTCAGAATCTATAATAACCCAAATACCTATAATTCCAATCAAAATTTTTCCCTCAATGAAAAACCTCCTATTTCATGTGAATAATCCAATCCAAGTACCCTACATGTTAAAAATATAAGCATGAAAAAATACATTTGAAACTCTTAATTGAATATGTTAATCAAAATTTTTCCCTCAATGAAAAACCTCCTATTTCATGTGAATAATCCAATCCAAGTACCCTACATGTTAAAAATATAAGCATGAAAAAATACACTTGAAACTCTTAATTGAGTATGTTTGGTTTGGAACTATAATTTAATTTGTTAAGACATGAGGTAAAGCCACATATGAATTCCTACCTCTATTTATCATAATGATGTTGGTATTCATAAAAAAACATATACATGAAAGAGAATGGGTTTCAATGGTTGTCATTAAAGCATGGATCCATGAAAAAGAAGACACGAGACTTTACAAAAAAACCTCACTTCAAACCTACATATGAATTCCTACCTCTACTTATCATCATGATGTAGGTACTTTTCAAAAGAATATATATGAAAGAGGAAGCGTCTGTCACTGATCGTAATTAAAGCACATGTCTATAAGAAAAGATACAAGTTAAAAAAAGCTCCACTAAATATTATTCTTCATAAGAAAAGATACCAGTTAAAAAAAGCTCCACTAAATATTATTCTTCATAAGAAAAGATACAAGTTAAAAATAAAAATAAAAACCCACCAGATATGATTCTTTAAAATTGTTTATTGTAGCAAGAGATGCTTTCTACAACTCAAGTGGGTATATGTGTCACATTTGTATTTACTATATCAAATAAAAAAAAATTAAATAGCAAAAAACAATAATACTTTGTGGTTGGTTTATTAATCAGAAAAATAAATTAGATAAAAATATAAATATTTATGTTAAAATATATTATATAACAAAATAATAATATTTTTAGGAAAATTCAAGGAAAAAGATTTTATATATCAGAATGAGAATCATTTAGATTTACATAAGAAGTAAACATTGCAAGTAGTGGTATTAATGCATTACCATATTGAGTTTTGAATTAGATATAAGTCAGGGAGCCTTGCTACTAAGTCAAAGAATTGGTCAATCTTTGATGCTATAAATCTTTTCCAGTGGTTAGCAATCATGGAAGGTTAAAATGTAATATGCGCAAAAACTTATATGGTCTTCTTTGATTGTTCTAATTGCTGAATATGACTTTCATAATGGTTGCTGCTCTCTAATATGACTCATTAGTTCAGTGAGCTATAATAGAAAACCTATTAGAAGTATGATCAAACACAAACACATACATTAGACATGTATTTAGAGCACTTTTCCTAATACACATTAATTAAGTTCTACATTATGGAAAAAGCATCTGAAATGCATATGCATCCATCCGAAATATAGTTTGCACTATGCATATCCATGTGGATAGGCAATCACATCATGCCATAGAATGTAAGAAATAAGCGAAGAGATGAACATACGTATATGTATTTGCTTGTTTTGTAGGGTCTATAAGCAAGATAATTTTTACATGGATGAAAGCGATGCACTCTTTTGGGAAGGAAGTTTCTGTGATAAGTTGTTATTTCCATGGATCCTGCAATCATTGATTGCAATGTAAATTAGCTATGTAATTTTACTTGTGACCTTCCATATGTTAGGTTGATAGAGTTTTCACAAAAAAGGTTGATAAAGTTTTCACCAAAAAACATTGTAGTTCATACAATTGTATGTATTTGACTGAAATTTGAACATAGTTTCTTTCAACAATCCATTTACAATAATTCCAATTTTCATTTACAAGAATGCCAAATTGTTTAACTTTTGGAGTGAATCTGGACTTCACATGCACATGACTTAATCTCGAAACATAGGAAAACAAGCTCAACTGCAAGTGATGGGGAGAAGCAATGGACAATGCAGGAAATAGGGCATTATTTATACAACAATTAATAACTCCCGTGGTAGAACTCATCGCCAGATCAATGGCAGGCGTTGTGTGAACCATTGAAGGAATAATAAAATGAATCTATTGATTGAAGACTAGCCATGAGACCCCTATGTTGGAGGGGTCAAAATAAAAGTCTTCTTTCCGTTGCGAATTTGACATAGGATCCATTAGTCAACTCTGAAACACATCGAATGTATTTCGACACGGATGATTCATTAACTTTGAACATACCAAATGTCGTTTATTCATCCAAAAATGTTTCTTTGAGGAAATCCAAGTTAGTGGATTTTGAGTCTTCCAAGTGGATGCTTCTGCCAGTTATTTTGAGTCTTCTAGGGGAATCTGAATTCCATTTACATCTTTAAGAGGGATACGCAACTGTATTTTTTAGTTAAAGCTTATAAACTAATGAGAAGAAGAAATGTATTTTCAAGATTTTAAGTGTTTTTAAACTTAATTTAATGATATATTTAGATCATTGAAACATTTTTAATGACGCGAATTTACAATTAAGCTAAAGATAATTAAAAAATTATAATTAAATTAAGAAGAATTTGAATTTTTGATAATTAAAAATAGATATGTATAATGCTAAAGCTAGTACATATGGAAAAGCTTGCCATGCCATCGGCCCATCCTCTAAACACTTGTCCACACTAACATTGTCTTCTTCCCTGTGTCGACCCTCATTCTCTTCGTTTTCATTCTCTCTATTAAAGTTACCCTACGTTCTCTTCCTCATGGCTTGCGTTTATTTATTTATGGTTCATTTGACACCTATATGATAGGGTGTTCAGCTAACTCGAAGCAGATTCTAACCTTTAAACCCCCCTACTTTCATTTATGATTTAGAAAAAGATAATCAATGCCTCACTGGTCTGGTCTATGTAGTGGTTTCAGTTTGTTTGAAATTAAAGAACAATCATGGCTGTGCTTGTAGATGAAACCAAAGGAATGATGACTAGGTTTGCCAAAGAGATGAAACCAAAGCCTGTATGGTGAATCTTTCCCAATATCCTTAGCTGTAAACACTGACTCCTTGTCCAAGTTTAGTAGGTGAACCCTGTTTTAGGAGAATGAAAGAAACTTCAGTCAAGAATGTCTATACCCACTTTAGGATAATGAAATAATCCCCAATAAATAAAGTATATATTTCTCTTATTAGCCCCAAAATATCCTCTGTAAAAAATTCTCTACTTGTTTTGACTTAATTAACGTAGTTTCTCTAAAGGTTTCGGTACCCATATTGATTGTACGAGCTCTTACTATAAACAAGAAGAAAACTAGAGAAGAATACATGAACATAGGTACCTGGCCTGCTCAAATTCCTCATGCAAGCTTTCCATTTTTGTCCTCAAAGAAACTAATTTTGGTTTCTTTCCTCAACGCAAATAATTGCTACATATCAACCCATGCTCTTGTCAACAAATTTGAATGTATGGAATAATGGTTCCTACCTAGAATGCATATAATGATGAGCTAGCAATCTAAGAAAGAGTCATATCAAAGCTACTTAATTTGGCGACACACACCCTCTCATTTGTTTATAAATTTCCTTTAGGAATATTAGGAGGGACATCTATATGAATTCACTCAGGAGGGGCTACTATGATCCCTTACCTTAGAAGCACCAGATGGATGGATGTTTGTGTGTTGGAAGTAATTTCAATGATTATATAGATGCCCAAGCTTCCCATCTTTTGGAAAGTAAATAGAGGAAACTGAGATACTCATATATAATGAAAGTCCATACTATAATTCTAATGATATCTAAACCTATATGGTTCATAATTGTGATAGTGTGAACTTAGCATTTATCATTTCGATTTTCTAGCTATTCCACCTTTTATAAAGTATAGCGTTGTCTGGTGCAACTCGTATTATTTCCAAGCTTTGTAAGGTAGATAATAACAATCTAACAACCACCAACTCTTGCATGTAGAAGGGTTAAAACACTAATAATAAATATAAATCATTTTTCTATGGAAAAGTATTTTCGTATTATATATGTGAACGAATGAATTGAATTAAAATTCCCTTGTAATCAACGTACAACCAAAGTCAAGAATTAAAGAATACCCTCTTGTATATTTCAAAAGACAATTTAGGATGAAAAACAAATTTCGCAGCTAATAGGGGAACTAAAAACTAGGGAGAAACCAATCGCACAAAGAAAATTTCTTTGGATAGATGAGGTACTTACGGTTTAAAATAAACTCTATTAACTAATAGCCTATACATACTTATCATACTGGAATCCAACAGACCCATCCAAGGACCAAAAATCCATGCCAGGAATACCCTATATGACTCATACTACCTGTAATAACCAACTCACTGACTTATTGTACCCATGACGTCAATTCTTGCCCAACAACACCCATTTTTTGATTATTTGCACATAGAATCTTGAAAATTTCTATAGATTTCTTTTGCACTACATTAAACACGGGGGCAATAGGACCATCCTTTTGGATATTATTGTTGGCTTGATGGGCCCTGACCCAGATTCAACGTTGATTAGCCAAGTAAATCCCTAAACTACTGGCCCTTTCGGCATCAATCCACGGAGCATGGATTGAAGTCTCACCCGAAGTAGTATGGAGGGATGCAAGAACTAGGTTTCTGCACCCTGAGATGGTTGTAATGTCATTTTTACCCTAAGCCTTCTTTCGCGCAGACTTATAAGCCTTTTGGGGCTTATCAATGTACTTATCTTATTTGTTCTTGAAGCCTCCGCGAAAGTCCTCGATCGTCCTTCGCGGACCCTAAATAGCCAATTCAGTGACTTACACACCTTTGTAATTATCCATACTTATATGTCTACCCCGATTAGCTTAAGTATTGGTTAACTTCAACGTGCATGATGATTATCTTCACGTAAACAAATGTTCTTACTTGCATTCATATGATAAAGTAAAATACATAGATTCATGCATCTATATAGAATTAAATCATAAACTTAGTATTCAACATAATATAATCGCAAAATTCATAACAAAAGTAAAATAAATCATACACTGATATCTCCAGAATAATTCTCTTTATTGATGGTTTAGATCTCTAGTACAAACTCTAACTTCCCTGTGGACACAACTGCAGGGGTCCGCGCACTCAGCTGCGGACTTCTACCCTAGGCCTCTACGCACTCAGCTGTAGAGCCTCTTCCTATGCTAAGACTCTTCACTCTTAGCTCCCACAGACCCAAAAATTTCTTAGAACTCTACTAGCTACTGCCTTAAGAATCTTCTAAGACTCCCTTTTTTAACATTCCCATGACTCGTAGACCAAGGGCGGATCTCATCAAGCCGACACAAGCTATCTAAACTAAGGGCGAAAACCCTTTTTGACTGTTTACATCTTCGTGCTCCATGACCACAAAATACAGATACTTTACATTATTTATACAAAACTTGGGCCTTTAGCCCCAAAACATGGGCTTTTAACCCCAAAATTGACCCCAAGGGACCTATTCCCAACATGCCCCTAACACAAATCTGGTGGCTCGCCTCGAGTCACTCAGCTAGTGTGGAGATATTGTCACAAAAACCTCCCAGATCCCCCTATACGACTGCAACCTTGGTGGTACATTGCGTTGCCGCCTGCGTAACCTGCTCGACTAGTTGCTCCGTCACTGGTTCTACACTGTTTGCTTGTATTTTTTGCTGTGTCGCTTGCAGACTGGCCAATTTCCCTTCAATGGAGGTAGTGAGTACATAGGCTTCCTCCAGCCAAGGCCTTAATTTGGCCTTCAATACTGCCTCCTTGCGGTGAGCTGCATCCACCTGTTCCTTTAATGCCTTCGCTTCCTGCAGATTTTCCAACCTCTGCATGATGGCAACGGCACATGTTGTTGCTTTGACCTCATCGTAGTTTTGCTGCAGCTCCCATGCTTTGGTTTCTAGTCTTTGCAGGTTGGGATCTTCCTGTAGATTGGTCAATACTTCGAGCACCTGCTCAAAGAACGTAGTGCAATCCTTCATTGTGGTGTCAATAGCTATAACAATGTATTTTACAGTGGTCATGCACTGCTCTCTGACTTTTGGCGAAGTCGAGGGCTGAGCCCTCAACTCAAGTTTCGTGATCTTAAGGTTCAGTTTAAATTGAACCTTAGCCAACTCTGTTCCTGCTTCGTGCACACATGCAACGAGCTTCCAGATCCTAGCATCGATTGGCTCATCTTCAGGGATGTTTAGCTCTGGAACAATCTGGCATGCCTCAGCCACCACAGTTGTTGTGTGCTCATTCTTTTCTGTGATCTTCTTAAGAAGATCAATCGTGGACAATTTTTTGGTGAACATATGTGCATTGTTCACCTTTTTCTCACTGATAACGTTCAAAGCATGCTATTCCCAAGCCTGTATTTTTGCGATCACACAATCCAGCGGGGTGTGAAGGGCTTCACTTGGAAGCGCGGCGAAGTTCAACCTGACTTGTTTGATGGCACTGAAAGTGGCCCTGTCAGCCTCTGCTTCTACGGTAATGCTCCATCCAGTAGTGCGACAGCCTGGGGATCCATTTTACAGACCATCTCTGTTGCGTATGAGGTTCTCGATGCTAAACTGCTCAACGACGCGCTGCCTCACCCTGCCTGGATCTGTAGCTCACGCAGACCCGTTTGAATGGCGACCAAAGCCTGTTTCCGATGCTAGTTGAACTACTGCAAAAGTTCCATTGTTGCATCCCTCAATGTATCACCGATATCATTCAAGTCACCCTTTGTCAAGGTGATTGGGTCCAGGGATGATTTTCTGGCCTAGGACTTCTTCCGCGGTCCTACTTTCTCCTGCTCCCTTGTGCACTTAACTCGGAATGGAGTAGTCTCTGGGTCCGCTCCTCCCTCCTCTGAGTGTTACTCCTCCTCATCGGTATGTGGAGAAGGTGACTTTTGACTCCTATCAAATTCACAGTCGTCCTCTTCCTCCTCCTCTCTTGCCTGTGTTTTGGCTGCGTGCTCTACTGTGGATTTATCCTCAACTTCCTTCATTTTTCAGTCAATTGTTCCATATTTAACCTGGCCTCTTCCTTCTTCTGCTTCGCGGCATACTTACTAGTCCTAGCTGATAAGTCTAAGGCCTTGCACCAATCTACGGGCTAGCTCTCTAGAACTACGATGATTGCATCATCCGTCGCCAGGTATGGAAGATCATACCATTTCTGTGTGGGGTCCTTACACGCTTTGATGGACACATAGTGGAAGTTCGCCTTGAAGTTCGCATACTCGGACTACTACTCAAAGACAGTTGGTGAGAGTCGCATCTTTCAGTTGATGGCGGCGTGGATGCTTGATTCCATGAGAATTCAGAATATCTTGCTATCATTGATCCTTTGGGGGTCCTTCGTGGCCCAGAGTGAAGCAAACTTTGCTGTTTCGAGCATCTCTAGTGTAATCGAAGGAAATTGATTGTCCTCTGGTAAGTCCCACGCAACTAGGACAATCGACAACAACAACCATGCATAGTGAAAAGTATTGCTTTGATCTTGCGCTTCTCTGTATTTTGCGAGGAACTCATTGCAGAGATAGTGCACCCAGTTAAATTGTATGCCCTCTGCACATTGGGCTGCCAAAGATACCACCGGTGCTGGCACTTCATCTGTGCAACATTTCCTCATAATTTTCCCTACCAAAATTTGAGTGGCTACTTTAATTGCAGGGTCGGTTATGCTGGAGATGGAGTAGATGCGTGGCTTCTTGGCAAGCTTGAACTTTTCCTTCATTCATTTGGCGAGGTCACGCTCACCCTAATTTTCACCAAATTCCATGGCCGGATTCAAGCCTGAGTGCGGGAGCAAGGTGATCTTGTGGATTAGCGTGTCAGTGATTGGGATCAGATCTCCTAACCACATGCACCCATTGTGCACCAAGGATAGCAGCTGCTTGATCACTATCAAAGTTATGGGCACGTGGTTGTAATGCGACACCCATAGCGGGTTCAACAATCCTACATTCTCCACCTATTTTATCCATTTTCTTGGCTCCAGCGCAGTCACACTAGAGTCTTTATAGAAGACGCGGTGCATGAATGTATCAGTCGGCAAGTGGGGAAAGAACTCTGTATCTTCTAAATCCCTATCCTCTTGCTTCAAAAGGGGGATATGCACCAAGCACCGTCCTTCGAATGTGATTTTGTCTGGCCACAACGGGGTGAAAAGTGTGACTTTTTTCTTATCGATGTCCTTCGGTAACTTCGCCTTGCCTTCATGCGGAGGGATATATGGTGGAAGCTTGGAGATAGGGTCTGCCCCCTCACGTCAACGTCTACTGACACCATGTCAATGTCTTCTACGCCCATAATGACGTTGTCTATATCCTCGTCAGGTTCCAGATCTACTACCTTAGCCTTCTCCTATGCAGTAGCCTTTTCTTTATTCTAGTGTTTCCTTGGTGACTCACGCATCGACTGTGTTGATTTCTACTTATCCTTCTTCATCTTGGGACCTTCTTTGGGTGGTGTGGGGCTTGGCCTGGGCAACCTTGGCAATTTGGGTACTTCTGCAGGTACCTCTACACTTGCTACCTCTGGGGCCATTGCTTCTCCAACACTTGCAGTCTCTACGGGCACTGGCATGATGCCAGTTAAAAGCTCTTGAGTCTCCTTCGGAAATTTCTCAAACACTGCACTCACTACCAAAGCCTCAAAATTATCAAGGTTCATGCATGTCTGATAATTCAACAACTCAATCCTCAAAATGCCAAGTGTTTTTCGTTGGTCGGCCATCTGTAATTTATAGGAAATTTCGAATTTGTATCCAACTGTTCCCCCCAAAATCGGTTCATAAATGCTAGAGTGGCGATAGATTTTCAAAGATCTTGCTCTTAAATTCTGACTTAATTGCCGCCCTCCCCCACTGCATTTATTCATTTTCACAATGTCAATTCATGAATAGTGACCATAACAGTCAGTTTCCGGCTGCCCTGCGCGGTCTCTCCTTTAATAACGCAGCTCCCCTCGCGCTTCTTTTGACACTGTCAAAATCCTCCATTTGACGCAGTACCCCAATCGCGCAGCTCTACAACCCGGGCAGTGTAGTTTATAGTCCCGTGCCTCCTTTCAACTACTTGGAGTGTTAAGACTGTGCTTTGACCATATAGTCATCTGGCCAGATCCCCTATGTATGGCTTCAATCCGCTAGCATTCACCCTCCCTGGGAATGGCTCTCCATTCAACTTTACCAACTGAATTGCTCCACCATCGGTAATCTCCTTGATGACATAGGGCCCTAACCAATGCATCTAAAATTTTCCTGGAAATTTATCAAACTTACTGTCATATAATAACACTAAATCATTTACCTTGAAGGTGCACAGTTTGACGTGTCGATCGTGCCATGCTTTTTCGCGTTCCTTTTGAACTTGCTGATGGAATCTAGCTAGAAACCTGTCTTCTTCCAGTTCTGCTAGCTACGCGAGCTTTTCTTCCATGGCTCCGCGATCTGCCATTCCTGTGAATGTTTCTATGTGCAGACTAGGTACAATGTATTCCATTGGAATCATAGCTTCAATGCCATAAACTAGCCTAAAAGGTGTTTGTCCCGTTAACTTCTTACAAGTTGTTCTGTAAGACCCTAGCACCGCCAGTACGTGCACATCCCAATCATTTCTTTGTGTATTGCAAACCTTCATCAGTGCATTCTCCAGTATCTTATTAAATGCTTCTACCGTGCCATGAGCCTGCGGGTGATATGGCGTGCTATTTTGATGATAAACCTGAAATTCCTCTGTCATCGCGCTAATCGTCTCATTAAGAAAATGTGTACTACGATCAATCATTAAAATTTTTGGACAACCAAACCTTGTCATCACATACTCAAAGATGAATTTTGTTGTTGTTGTGCTTGTGCAGTCCTTCACAGGCTGCACCTCCGCCCATCTGGTTAAATACTCAGTCGCAGTGATGATGTACTGTGCAACCGTCTTCTTTCCTGGAGGTTGAATTGGTCCCACAAAGTCAATCACCCATTTCTGGAAGGGGTGTAACGATATCTGCAGATTCAGCAACAACTCATCCCTTCGTGAGGGTCTACCAGTCCTTTAGCATGCATCGCATGCCGTACAATACGCCTTTGAATCCTGATGCAGTGTCGGCCACCACAAACCAGCGCGTTGAATCTTCTGCATTGTTGATTTTCCCGCATAATGTCCTCTCGCAGCTCCTCCATGAGCCTCAACGAGGATGCTGTTTTGTTCAAATTCTGGCACATAATGTCACAGTATTTCATCTGATCCCATTTTGTACAAGTGTCCTGTAATGACAGAAAAGTCTGCTGTGCGCACCACCAATTCCTTCTTTTTTTGGCTAGTATATCCTTCTGGAACAATTCCCGTCATCAGGAAGTGTATAATATCTTCAAAGTGACTCTCTGCGACGCACACCGCAAAGAGCTGTGCATCAGGTAGTCCTTCCTCCAAATTGGTAGGCTCCTCTCATGTTTCAATGCATGACAAATGATCCGGTCTAACATTCAATTGTCCTAGTTTTACAATGACTTCAAAATCACATCCTTGAAACATTAACAACCATCTGCATATTTCCCCCACAACATAGGCTTGTTCACCAAGTACTTCAATACATAATGGTATGTACACATCTTAAAGTGTCTACCTAGAAAGTAGTGCCTAAACTTCTAGAGTGCATATACCATGGCAAGACCTTTGCGCTCTATCGTTGAATAATTCTTCTCAGCTTTAGATAGATTCCTACTTATGAACACTATGGGATGATCCAATTCTCCCTCACTAGCCTGTGTCAGTACTACTCCCAACGCAATATATGATGCGTTCACATGCACATGAAATTCCTTCTTCTAGTCTCAGAAGACTAGGATTAGCGCGGTGACCATTTTATCTTTGAGCACATCCAAGCTCTTCTGACATTCCTCATTCTAGCAGAATGTGGCATCCTTTTTTAATAGTTTCTCCATTAGCACGGTGATCTGGGCATAGCTTTTTATGAACTTTCTATAGTACCCAGTATGCCCCAACGTTGCATGCAACTGTTTCACACTTCTTGGTGCCTCCAAATTGATTATAACCATGATCTTCGCAGGGTCTACCATCAAGCCTTATCTGCATACCACGTGACCCAACAAGATTCCAAAAGGGATACAAACAAATATTTCTTCAGATTGAGTGTGATTTGGTACCTTCGGCATGTATCTAGCATAAAGTGCAGACTTGCTACGTGGCGCTTTACCAGTCCAAACACTGTCCAATCGTCAAAGTATACCTCTAGAAATTTATGAATGGAATCTTTGAATGCTGCGATGACAACGCGCGAGAAGATTGTCGGCGCATTCTTCAGCCCAAAAGACATCACAGTATACTAGAAGCATCCCCATTCAATCGTGAATGTTGTCTTACTCCTATCCTCCAGCACGATCTTGATCTGATGGTACCCCGAGAACCCATCAGTAAACAAATATGCTTCTTGGATGCCAACATTGTCCAGAACCTCATCAATGAACAGAGTTGGTAAGGGATCATGCACACAAGCGTCATTCAACTTCCTAAGATCTACGCATATCCTTATTTCATCATTCAGCTTCTTTTTCTTGAACTACTTTTGGGCTCGCCCAATCAGATTCTTCCATCGGTTCAATAATACCTGTTGCAAGCATTTTATCCCATTCTAAGCGGACCTTTTCTTTATACTTTGGATTGAGGCAGTAAGGCCTTTGTTTCACAGGTTTCACGTCCTATTTTAGGGTGATATTCATGACACCAAAGTCCCCTATTATCCCTTTTAAATATGAAAACTTCATGGGGAACATATCTTGATAGTAGCGGAGTAGTTCAGCGACCTTATCTACTGTCGCGTCATCCCAGTAGTACCTAATCTTTGCAAACTTCGGCTCTGCCTCTATGCCAATGTTCACCTATCTAGTTTTGAGTAGCTCAGTTATGTCTGGGTTCTCTAGTTGAGGTCCCTCATCTTCGCGGTGACCTTCATTCTCTGGAATATTAATCTTCCTCGGGTCTTCGTCTTCTTCTTCCATTGTTACATTGTAGCACCCCAACGCATGGGCCAGCTGGGTAGTCCAATAAGGTTGAATCAAATCTAGAGGATCCTGTGGTATCTTGAAGATCGTTACCTTAACCTCCTACAATGCTTCGTCGATACATTCAAATCCATCCTCAAATCTGAATGTCATTAAAAATCCTTGGCACAAAACATCCCACTCTTTAGTGCCATGGCGGAGTTCAGTGTCCAAGTACCAATTCATCAGTATAACATCCAAGGTATGACAAAACATATGGACCCACTCCGGCTGAGACTTCGCTCTATATACATCAGTCGCGTTGATCACTCCTCCCGTCATACTTTTCTATTAGCCGCACTTGTAGGTGAATAAACCACACTCTCATAATTTTTCTGTATACGTGCCAATCATCAAAACTGTCTTTGTGTGTGCCCCACCATCTCGCAGGCGTAGCGCACAACGCCTAGTCTAGGGCCTGGCAGTGATGATTCTTTGGCACTTCTCTCTCAAATGCATCCAAAAAGTGATCAATATCAGTTAAATCATTGTAGTAAGGTAGATTTCTTACCTTTGATGATATACAATGCAACTACTTGGTCATCATATTATAGCGCAACGTAGATACTTCATGAAGTTGATTATGCCAGTGCTCTAGTTCATCTGAATATGATGTGTAGGAACCTTCACGGTCCCATGCAATACATCCATCTCCTGTCAGATTCATCCAATCCTGATCTCGTGCCATTATCTTGGAAATCTGGTCCAAATCGTCATCACTTTCATAATCGTGGACCACTTCAGTATAGTGCGGTCCTTTTGCAGGGTCCAGGGGCACTACTACGTAGAGAAATTTTTTCTCAAATATCATCTTCCACTTCTTCAAATTGATTACCCCATTCATGTCAGTGGCCCAATTGATCCTAAGGAGTGCGGGATAGGGATTGCTGTCATCCACAATCTTTATCACTTCAAAATCAGCTAGTGCGCTCACACCTTCAATATCAACCGTTAGCCCCTGCAACCTCCCCATTGGGATGATTTTCTGCTGATTCGCCATCCTTAACTGAATAGGATACCACTATAGCGCAGGTCTACCCATTCTCTCCCATGTCTGTTTTAGGAAAACGTTCTCATTCGACTCCAAATCTAAAATAAATTGATCCATATCATATTCTCATATCTGTGCAGTAAGCCTCATCTCACACCCCATTGTCATCTTATGCTTGCCAATATTTCTGACTACACGTGGTTCATCAGTAATGTTTTCCTTCCCAGCGCACCTATTGATTAGCTCCTGTAGTCCCTTCACAACCTTGCTATTGCGTAGCAGTTTCATGCAGGTCTCCAAGAACATGGTAATCATGGACGGGTCCATTTCTTAAGTCAGCTTCTCCTGACTCCTTGAGGTAGACGCCTCAACGAAGATTTTCTTTTCTTCCATAATCGTTTCTTTTACACATTCTAGATCAAACCCGATTTCCTTTTCTGGAGTTTTACGAACCCACTCACCTTCTTCAGGTTGCTTCCCCTTATCTTCACCAGTCGTTGCTCCGCTTCGCAGCACAATATTTACCTTAGGATCTTCCTTGCGAGGCTCAACCCTCATCATCTACAGGTTCTGAGTCAGTTGCTAAGGCTGTACCCCTTTTCCTGTATCTTAGATAACAATATAGGGCAATCCTCTGTCGCATGGTCAAACTGAGTACAATAGTTGCATGACAGTTGTGTCGGATTTGGGCAGTCTCGCGCTTAGTGTCCTGCAAGGAAAATTTTAGGGGTGAATGTTCACCGTTAGGCGAAATTAAGGGGTTTTAAATTTTTAGTGGGCAAATATTTTGTATCATAGTACATTTTTACAAATCGCCTCAAATAGCCCACCTTGTTTTAAGGGAGAGGCTAAAAAAGGTAAATTTAGCCCTTGAAATTAGGAGTTACAACCTTCCATTCACCCTAATTTTCAAGAATAGGTTTTATTTAAGTGAATCCTATGGGCCAAATACCATATTCATAAAAGAGGTATGGTAAATTAATAAAAATATAAATAAATGAGAGGTATGGTAAATAAATAAAACATTTTTTATATTTACTCCATAAGTCACCTCATATACATGCAAGGGTGTAAACAAATAAAATATAAATAAAGTGGAGGTATGGTAAATAAATAAAACCTCTTTTTATATTTAGTCCATAACCCTCTTTCTTAAAAAAGAGGTTTTATTTAAGTGAATCCTATGGGCCAAATACCATATTTGTAAAAGAGGTATGGTAAATTAATAAAAATATAAATAAACGAGAGCTATGGTAAAAAAATAAAACATTTTTTATATCTACTCCATAAGTCACCTTATATTTACGAACACTCAAAAAATGCGTTATATTTAGGTGAAACCTATGGGAAAAATACTATGTGCTAAATACCATGGGCTAGATTATTATTAATACCATGCAAAAAAACATTATTAACCCTAATATTAGTATTAATAGAAATTAAAATGGCACATGGTATTGACCCATGGTATTCACGTGGAATGTAATATCGTGATATGCAAACTAGCATAGAGTGAAAAAAATATATGATCCCTCTCGGGGCTTGGTGGATCAAGAGTAAAAATGGATGTTGTAATTTAATGTATGTTAAACATTTTAACTTGGTTAAAAAATAAAAAAAATAAAAGAAAAAATCAATTATTAATTTTATTAATTTTTATAAATTACTAATAGTAATTTTTAAGCTCCATGTTTATGATAACCCATGGTATTGACCCATGGTATTCATGTGAGCATAGACTATTTAAGGGGGAAATTCTATCTTAGATCCATCTTAATTCTGGGTCTACCAAGTGCTCAGAGGGATAAATAGTCCCTCTAAGAGTGGTAGATGTGGAGTTAAGATGGATATAGGTTGGTTTTTATGATAATGAAGATATTAAATAGACTTAGCAAATTATATTGTAAAAACATCTTAAGGTGAATGATTAAAGCTACATTTAGTCACTTCACAAAATTTAGTAAAAAATACCAATATCTCCATTGATATTGGTTTTTAACTTTTTCTTATTTAACAAAAAAAATTAAAAACAATGAAACTTTATCACTCTTTCCGCATCACCGTGGCAAAAGATTTCTCACCATTTTTCAAACATTATCAATATGATATCTTCATGAAAAAGTTTAGGTACTAATGTTAGTTGTTTGAAAAATAAGCTGTTTTGTACAACCTTTCATCTTCTGTGCTATTCTTAGTTTGTCCTAATGATCTGTAGGGGTTGGAGCCACTGCACCATATTTTCCTAAAAGGTGGAGATTGTTCACCAAAAAGGAAATTAATCTACATGTTACAACGCTATTAAAAAATGTGAGACCTATGAGGGTAGTGAATTATGCTAATAAGCAATTTAGATTGGGAGAGACGTAATTAAATTTTGTTATTTAATTGAAGATTTCCAATTAAAATAATAATAAATCAACATTTATATATTCATATTTTGATTGGAAGGATTCTCACAATGGTCACTTCTTTCAATTAGATCCCCTTCAAGCCTTTGGGATACCCAATACTTTCTTATATAATATAGTTGGGGCTTGCTACTTGTTGGCGTGTTGGCGTAAATAAACTTGATGTGTTTTTCTTATCTCACAGGTGGAGTCTATGGAATAAGAAAGAAATATGATAACTTGAAAAAAGTGGTAGCTTGACAAAAGTTGTAGAGAAAAGATTAATCTCTCCTACCTTGACATAACTCGTTGCCAATATCAACACCTACAAGAACTTTGTTGTGGAATATTGTCAAAAATAATAGAAGGATATGAAAGACTGTATTGTAAGAACCTTGACAAACACGACCACTGAAACTTGGAACATTGTTTGTAGGAAGAGAAAATTATGTTCATTTTTTCCAAACATGTATGTTAGTATATTACAGTTTAATGAATATGTTTTCTTATTATCATATATGGTTTCATACATTAACAAAACATTTGCCAAGACTTCACAATGTTTTATTATTCAGTAAATGGTTTGCCAAGATCTTACAATATTTTATAATTCAGTGAAATATTCTCCATCACTATACAAGATAATATAACCTAGTGAGAGATTTGCCAAAACAATTATATATACATATTATATTATTGATAAAATCACCTCCCATTTTTCCTATGTACCATGGGGATTAGACCATTTATTATACATATAAATTTAGGGTGGTTCTTAAAATTTTCCCTGCTTAAAATCGTTCAATCTTCGCTCGATGTACAAGTTGATCCATGTGAAAAGATGTTTTGAAGTAGAACATGGAAAGACATCACCTGATTACCAGCCAATGATGTAAGTTGTTAACAGGCATGAGAGGAATCACCAATAATGATAATGACCCTCAAGGTGCTACAGAACGATTCATGTGGTGTGAATATATGAGTCGATGTCGAACACCATGCAAAATATTTCGGTCGAAGGCCATTGATGTAAACCTATCTCCGGAAGTGAGAAACTTGCCATTGAGGCATGCAAGCTTCAAAGTACTGAAAGGGTTGTTCCTAAGTCAACTTCTTGGATAATGATTTGATGTCGACAAGAAGTGACCCATCGTAGGAGGGTCTTAATGAATCCCACATCTACGATACAAAATTAAGCAAATTATTTTGTGGAGGTGAAAACAATCTGATGATACAAGGTTTAGGGTGGAGGTCATGAAAAATCGAGCGTGAAGGTATTGTAGTCGATGAGGCATTAGCTGGGTTGGTGAATTCTCTGAGAGACTTCTCTTGAACATACCAACGACATTGTGATGGATTGGTACCGTTAACCCCATGGATGGTACGGAGGACCAATGGTGATGGTGAACGGAATAACCCAACCCGACTCAATCATGGTGATGGAGTGAAAGTGTCATGTTCAAGAGCGACCTGCTACCAATGAAGTTCTTCAAGTTTTCTTCCCTTTTTCCACAGTCGTTGCTGACGAGTACCTCTTTATTTTTATCAAGCTTGAGGAGGATAACATATGCTTGTTCTATAATTTGACCTTCGGGCAAACCTATTGCTATGTTTTACCGAGCCTAGCGACAGTGAAACTCGCTCTTGCTCGGATGGACAAGTTTGTCGCTATTGTTTTAACGAGTTTAATGACAAAGATAACTCGGTCCCTTTCATGTTTAGAGAGTTTGAAAAGAGACAGAAAGGAAAGTCCAATAGTCCTTTTTCGTGGTATAATCCCTTAATTTCGAAAAATTATAAAATAATACGAAAGGGATGACTTTTCGATAGTTTTAGTGAGCCGAAATAGACAAAAGCTCGATCTTTTTGTGTAATGATCCCTCAGGTCCAAAAAGATTAAAATATAGAGGAGGGATGGCACTTCCTTTTTCTTTAATGAGTTGGAAAGGCTAGTAGCTCAGTAATATTTTCATATTTTACGAGTCTAAAGAGCCTAAAAGAGACCCGTTTTTGAGGAACGAGTGATGTATCTGGGTAGCATCTGGTTCGAGGTAAGTTTGGAACTTCTCAAACATGGTAGCGTAATGAGGGTGGCTAGTAAAATCACTCATCGCAGTTGTTCCTCAAAATGGTAAACAATCATGTGGAGGAGTATGATCGGCTAAAAGAGTGGAGGTGATAGTAAGAACATGACCAAGGCTCAAACAACTGATAGAAATGTGATCACAAAGGTTATTTACTGAGGGTGGATTCATTTTTTAATGAGCTTGAATCTTTAGAAACTATGCTCAGTGGCGAGTTTATTTTTTAGCGATCTTGAACCTTGAGGTAACACTGCTTGTTGCTAGCTTTATTTTTTAAGGAGCTTGAACTTTGCAGAAACATTGCTCATTGCTAGGTTTATTTTTTAATGAGCTTGAACTTTATGGAAACATTTCTCGTTGCTAGGTTTATTTTTTAACGAGTTTGAACTTTGCGGAAACATTGCTTGTTATAATAGTCAGATATATTCAGTTCACCATTAACACTACGTTCTTTTAACTGTCATACTACTTGTTCAATTACTCCATCAAATTGATTAGAAATTTAAATACATGCTTGAAAATGAGTTAAAAACCAACATCTTACTTGAATCATGTGAACATCAACATAAAAGTAGTTTTACCTCTCATTTTTACCATTTCATTCAAATTTGGGATTGTTGGAGCTCTGGAGGTGTTTTCCCCCTTGATTTTCTTTAGTTGATTTTGAGAGATTTAGTGGACTATTCTCGGCATCATCTGGACTAGGTAGGAGCTAACCCTAAGCTCTTCAATTCCATTCTTTCCTTTTCTGATTCTGAGCAGCTTTTCCTGTTTTTCTGGGCCTCAGGGGTTTGAACAATTTGTTGTCTCCCCATCACACCTAGTATGCATTGAAAAGTGCGATGCATACTGATCTGGCCATTGGCCAGTTAGTATGCATCCTACCCTGTACACAGCTAAGGTGCGATGGGAGCAGGAGGATAAGTTTATGTACTGTTTTTTCATCGAAATTTTGCCTATTTTCCCCAAATCAGGATCTTAATTCTTCTCTTGTTTGCTTTTCAAAGATTCATTGGATCAAGATAGTTGTTACATGGCATGAATGTTAGCATGAAGAAGAGGATATGATTGCCTTACATGATCCGACTATGGTTACTACATTGTGAAACTGTGGCTTGCTCAAATTATTTTGCATATCCAGCATGAGGGAACAAATCAATTTGTTGCAATATCTTCTCGATGCATGGGATCCCAATAACCAAGTGTTACAAATTAGAGGTAAATCATCCCTTTAACAGTTGAGGATATCTACCTTTTGACTGGGTTATCAAGGCATGTCGCCCCTCTCTCACTATTAGGATCCGCTCGTGGGGGTGAATCCGTGAGGGATTATATTTGTATGTCTTATAGAGATAGATCGCATCCAGGTAGGGATGGTAAGATCAGTATCCAAGATGTCACTGGCTGGTCCTTGAGGACTATTTTATTCACCTTTGATAGATTGGCTGGTAGCGTGGCTCTTCATTTGGCCAACAGGTCCTATATGCAGTATGCCCTAGAATGCCTTGAGCCAAAGGTATTCAATTGGTGTGATGCAATACTTCTGGTTATAAAAGAACAACTTTCCAAGGTGGACAATGGAAGATCCAAGAACTTTGGTTATGGTTCCATTCTAACCACTTTTTCCTTGGAGAGGATTCCACTGATGCAACCACAGTACCTTTCACTCAGATTGCCAGCATCGAGGGAACCACGGATGTAGAGATGGGTCGATCTCATGGCTAGACATGCTAGTCAGTCACAGATTCATTCTCTGATGCCATTTTTGAGTGGTTCAACTGTCAGGAAATGGTCTTTGCCGAGTATCCATATGTTGGGATGGATTTCTGAGGTGACCCGGATTTGGCGTTACCAGCTGGTGAGTAGTGGGTTGTTATAGGTAAAAAGATCTAACCATATCTTTGTTTATTTCTTTTATAATGTTCTTGTGTTTTTTAAATGTTATTAAGACTAATCAAACCATATATTTGTGCAGATATTGGACCAGTTTGACTAGTAGCGCGCCCGAGGGTAGCAGCTGCCGTTCCAACAGGAGAGGTTGTAGGGAGGGTTTTCCTTCATGATCTGAAAATAGCGGAGACCCTTGCAGTATTGCAAGATCATATTGAGGGTCTCACCCTTGGTATTCATGATGTGAGGACTGACGAGTTACCTCTGAGATTACAGTGCCATACCATTGGTGTGTTAAGTCGATGGACTAGGGTCTTACGTATGATCGCACAGGCAGTGACTTGTTATCACCAATACCATTAGTCTAGGGTGCTTTCTTGCATTTTTGAGTTTTTGGATCGTATGACCGATTTTGTCCTGGACACAGAACATTTTGTAAAAACTATAAATAGTTATATATGTTTTTGATTTTCGGAGCTTTATTTCGATTAAGTTATATGATCCTGATGCAAATGTTGATTGAAATGCTTTTTCTTTTATAAATGCTGCAAATGTCTATCTAACACATAATTTACTAATGAATTAGTTAATGTGTTTAAGTTTATGGAAATGTGCTGATATTGAATAGAATCAAAATGCCTTTCCAAAATCCTGACCCTTAGGAACATATGATAGATAATTGGATTTCGAACAGAATAGATGCTAGTAAGCTGTAGGATGACGCGTTGTCATTCTAGCTTGACAACAAGTCGACGTATGCCATGTGCGATGGCATCAGAGAGAAGCTCCATCAACGTGTTGTACTCAGCGATGTTTTTCGTTGATCGACCAATACATATCCGTCTGAAACTCACTAACTATGTGCTTGGATCAAAAATGGCCCAGCCTGCAGAAGATAGGTTCTGCGTACTATGACTAACTCTGTCGGCGTATCAAACGAATTATTCCAACAGCTCTGACATGTACAACAAAT
Organism: Pinus taeda; assembly: GCA_000404065.3. Taxonomy (NCBI): domain Eukaryota; kingdom Viridiplantae; phylum Streptophyta; class Pinopsida; order Pinales; family Pinaceae; genus Pinus; species Pinus taeda. The sequence continues at coordinate 114,307 of APFE030666467.1, read as the reverse complement.
GCAAAGTGGATTACCTAACCAAAATAATCACTCTTGATGAAGACAAAAACATAACAAAAGTGTATAAAGAGATTACTACACTTAATCAAGCATAGTAACGCTTCAAATACAACCCTTTTCGGGGTTACGACAGTGGAATCCCATCGTAATCTACTAGCTCATAGGCTCCTTTTGCTAATACTCACTTAACAATGTAGGGACCCATCCATAATGGTTGGAACTTACTTTCTACCAATTTATCGGATTCCTGATCATAAAGTAAGACCAGGTCACCTTTGAGAAGACACGGGGTTTGACATTCTTGTCAAATTACGCCTTGATTCATTTCTTATGAGCTTCATTAGCCAAAGTGACATCATGACTGGTTTCGTCCAATTGGATTAGTTCCAAGAAATGAGCCTCTTCCTCCGAAGTTCTGGGGATTAGGTCGACTGCAAGCTTAAGAGATGAAATTTCACACTGAATTGGTAAGACTGCTTCCAGGCCATACACTAGTTGAAAGGGTGTGAACCTGGTCACATTTCTCACCAATGTCTTATATGCTTACAATGCTAAGTATAGGATTAAGTGCCAGCTCCGTTAGTGGACTCCAATCATCCTTTGCAGCATGCGCTTCAGGACTTTGTTGATGGCCTCAACTTGTCCATTAGCTTGCGGATAATACGAAGTAGAACTATCATGGGACAGTCCTAATTTGACAGACAATTTAACCATCATGTGATTGCGAAAATATGATCCATGATCTATGACTATAGCTTTTGGAACACCAAATATAGAGACTACATGATTGAAAAAGAAAAGAGCAACTGTTTCATCGCTATTGTTTAATGTAGGCATCGCCTCAGCCTATTTTGTAAAATAGTTGACTGCGACTATTTTATACCCATGCCCCTGGGGTTCGTATCCTTTGTGGTTAAAGGCCACAAGATTGGATTCCACTGGGTCGATCCCACCTATTGCTGATAACAAAGCCTGTTTTTGGGAGGGACAATTTTGCAATACTTCAAGTGTCGACATAGCAGATGGCAACTAAGCCAGATCCTCTACTATATTATAATTTTGTGCTACTTGAGCATGAGGATTAAATGTCAATTTATGTACTACTCCCTTTTGTGGCTTTATTGTTAGCTCAGGAACGATGGGTGGCACAATTTCAGACAAAGTCGTTGTCGAACTACTAGGTTGATCTGTAGCCTTGTTGTTCGGCATCTGTGGATTCCCATAATATTTATTGCTTATCGATATAAAAGCATCATTTTTCTATTTCGAAATGGACAACATAAGCACTTGGGATGGGGAAGCATTATCGATAACAACCAGATTAGTTTCTAGGTTTGGAAATGGATCAGCCAATACCACCGAGGTACTTGGTTTCTTGAAGAACTTCATGACCTCAGCTCGATGGTGGACAATCTCTCATATAATGGTCCCCATCACATATGAAACATGGCTGATTAGGTTTCTTTCGCCCAGTAGGGTTTCCATAAGGTTTCTCAGGATTCGAATCTTCTTGTTTCTTCTTTTTGTTTTTCCCTTTCTTCTTTCCCCTTGGTTGCTTCGGTTCTTTGCCTTTGTTAGATGACATGACATTAACCTCCGAGGCAGGAAGTTTCTCATTTGCTTTTTTACTGGAAACTGCAAGGGCTTTAGCATATGGGGCCTTTGCGGTTTGTGTACTTGAGGTGCCAATCATGCTGTCACCAGCATGAGAGTCCTTGTTTGATTTAGGAGGAGGAGGAATGAAAAATTCTAGTCTAGGGGCATCAAGAATTTTGTCATAGTGCATGCTAGACTGAGTATAGATTAAGTCTAGATATTGTGCACGAGTAATGACTTGCTCTTTAGTGATGACTCCTCCCTTAGCGACATCTTTCGTAATAGAAGGTAACAATGACTTAATAAACCATTCAGCTAAAAGATGATTAGGAACATACGTCTTTAACATTCGACGATGTCGTCGCCACTCATGAATATGATCAAATATGTGAGTGGTTGTTGCCTATTTAAAATTGGTAAGGAGATTTGTTCCTATTTGTACCTTATGGGTAACTGAAAATGGGTTAAAAAGGTGGTGGCAAGGGTGTTGAAGTTATTGAATGAAGTTCTAGGCAATTCGGTGTACCATTTCGTTGCCGGACTAGTTAGCGTTCACTAAAAAAGGTGAAGCCTAATCAAATCATCATTGAGGGTATTGGACGAACACCACAAATGAAAGGTCATTACATTATTCAATGGATCTTCACTTGAATTTCCATTGAATTTAGGAATATCTGACAGAAGTTTATGAGGAATTGCTGGCGACCAAGGGGTGTAAGGAATTGGATCATTTGTTAGCCGATTCAGATCTGGTAATTCTAAAGTTGCTACGAAAGGCGACTATTCATTCAGGTTTGGTGAAGCATACCTAGGATAAGATGGGATCGCTTGAGCAGTGGGTCTTTGCATACCAGCATAATGTATCTGATGCTGATAACTTTGATAAGGTTGATGGGTATAACCATTATAATATGATTGTCGGTAACCGTTTTGAACATATGGTTGCCCATTACCTGCAAAGCTTTGTTGCTCAGGTCCTTAGTAAGCCTGCTAGAATTGTGGTTGTTGGTATTGTACCAGCCATGGTTGTTGGACCATTTACTATTGTCCAATACTGGATGTTTGACCAAAATGAGGGGTGATAGTACCCGTTTGAGCCTGAGTCGCTCCAGTTAAGGAGCCACTAATTTGCGGTTGTGACTGAGTCATGGAGATAAGAGGTTGTTGTATTACGACCTGAGAGACTTGAGGTTGACATATAATAGGCAGCACTTGTACTTGCGACACTGTCACAACAACAGGTGTAGTGGGAATGTTCAACACAGGTTGATTTTTTGCATTGAATACACAACTCTTGGTTGTTGAGGCAGTATTGCCACCCAACCACTAGATGCAATTCCAGCTTGACCCAAATTTTGTTGTGAACTCTCATATGGTTGCTCTCCCAGAGGGAACAATGAAAAGGTATACTGCCCCCCATATGGTAGCAATCCAGTGTTCAAAGGATAAATTGGTCTTTGGAGACTGGACTGCCCAAATTGATACTGATGTGAAGGATCAATTTGCTGAGACTCAACATAATAAATTCCAGATAAGATTCTGGATGAACAAATGGGAACAGACCATGTTTTCGAAACAGTCCCTGGGTGAAATCCATCTAGCGGTTGAGAACTAGTTGGGACAGATGGTATACCAACGAACATTGTTAGAGTAGAAGTGAGAAGATCCGTTGCTACTGTATCAGATGACACAGTCCTAGATGTTGATGGTTTTTCAAACATATCTAGTCTATCCAAAAGATTTCCTAGCGATTCGATAGGAACTTGCGATGAAGGATAATTGAAAGAACTAACTTCACTAGTAGAAGGATATAAGTGGATCCGAGTTCCAAAATTCAATGGGGTACTAGATAGAAGATCCTCTACAATATCTTCTATAGCAATCAGTCCAGGTGGAAGAGGTAGACTGTGAGGTTCGTAAAATATTTCCGGTGTCGAAGAAGGTATAGTCTCTACAGCGATAGATACTAGAGGGGTGACACCTTTCGAATCATCCCTAGATGGAGTAGGTTCAGGAATAGAAGTGTTTACCATTACACTGGGATCAGTTCTAATGTCCTCTTGTAACTGCAAAACTTCTTCTGTAGAGGTAGGGGTACCAGAAATAATTGGAGTGATTGGAGTCTCTGATGATGTTGAAACACAAGTTTCAAATAAAGCAGGAGATTTTGACCCTGTTAAACGAGATCGTTTAGCCCGAAATGGTTTTGTTTCCGGAGTCAAAGATGGTTGACTCATTAGTCTTCACGAACAACGAGGTTTTGATTGACTTTCTTCCACGATTGCGGATTACTTGATCAACTCAAAATTAAAAAGGGGAAAAAGTTATTTCGAATTAAATGAATTTTATGACGCTTTGACACAACTTGCTTTTTCAATTTTTAAGAGTCGATAAAATTCTAAAGGTGACTCTAGTCACCTTCGATTTTTAATGAGCCTAAAGTGACAAGTGCTTCGATGGACCTTTTCTTTTAAGGAGTCAAAAAGGAACGAAAGTGACTACTCTGGAAATCTAGACAGAGGGATTACCAAACCAATCGCAAAACCACAATAGACACCTCGGTGGTAAATTCTAGAGAAATTACCAAGGACTTTGTATATGGCAGTCAATCTTCCCAAATGTCGTGTTTAGTGCATTGCGATTGATAGGGCGGTAGACACAGCCCCCGAAGCATAAAGGATATCAGCCTATTGTGGTCTCCCAATATATATTCGATGGTACGTGGGAGCACAAGTCCGTACTGGCACTTGTCATATCAAAAAGGAGGAATCACCCAACCTATGATGAAAACGATAGTTACCAAGCTTTACGATGCTGGAATACATTTCTAGCTAGACTTCTAGATGTTGTGCGTTAGGTTCCAAAGCGTTTTTATGTTCATTGAGGTTTATTTTATAGTTGATCATTCTTAAGAAGTTTGCCTTTCAAGGTTCACCACGTGATGTATATGTACAATTCCTAAATATGCAATCTAAAATGATAAGCAGTCATTTGCTTTCTTTTAGCAATGAAAATCCTAGGTACTAAGGAAAGAAAAGTATGATTCTTTCAACAGAGAGCAAAGAGCACACACTAAATGCACCTTTCCTAAATCAATTTCCGCATGTAGTCTAAATGCAAATGCACATGCATGTATTTGTTTTTCCTTTTCTTTAATGTGTGAATGCCAAAAAGGAAACTAAGTACAAATCTGAACTATTTTCTCCAAAGAAACTCTTTAACAATTTCTTTTCAAAACGAAAGGAAGACTAAGACGACACTTTCATTTTCAAATGGAAAACTGTTTTCGACACTTCAAAGAATTGACAATTCAAATCAAATGCAATGGCAAAAGTACAATTGAATATCTAAAAGAGGAAGACTTTATGACACTCTTCTTCTTGACTGAAAACGACAGTTACAACACTTTCGAATCAAAATACGACAGTTTGATTAAGCTAATTTTTGCAAAGGAGGACAGTAAATGATGAAAAATACATAAAAAAAAATTTAAAATTCCTTATCAATGGAGGCTGAATAATGTAAAGGAAGAAGGCTTCAACAATGATATATTGATCATAAGTAGCAGAACTACTAAATAGAGTTGAAAACAATGAAGAAAAAACCAAAATCCAGAGAGGGAAACAGTCTCATTCAATCATCCCACCCGTCCTTAAGGGAAATAGGGATGCATCTCACCTGCAGCACATGGGAGGTGCGATGGTCTAGGGATGAAACTGAGCTTGGTTTTCACTCACAATTTGTAGCTAAGTTTAGTGATTTAGGTCGAGCTTATGATGGACAGTAAACACAAAGTATAGGAGTATGATCTTATGAGGTTATTGAGCCACCACTAGGGCACTTAGGATGTTTGTAAGCCAGATGTTCAGTTCATAAACTAACCTGGAGATTGACTGAAGCAACGTTGATCTACTTTGCAGTTGCATAGCAAAAGTAGTTTGAAGGCTAGTTGGCTTAACTTTAGGCTTTGTCTGTCGTTTATAAAGCAAATAATAGTAACAAACAAACAAACTATTTGTTCCCCAGCAGAGTCGCCATTTTTGTTTCTGGGAAAACTAGTGTCTATTCAAATTTTCTAGTCCCACTAAGACAGGTAGCTATCTTAGAAACAAAAAATTCAAAGTAACTTGTGTTTTCCTTTATGAGAGATAGATAAGAGAGAAGTAGAGAGCACCAACCTTAGTCTTTCGCTTGGCTCCTTGCTTGTTTCCTCTCTCCTTTGATAGATCTTGCCACTCCTTTCTCACTTGTCCTGCTTCAAAGAACACCTATAGAGGCAAAGCAACAAAATATCATCAAAGCATAGAGATTTATAATGCCATAAACAATGTAGAATCAGATGTACATTAACCATACAAATACATACACAAATACAAGATTTAGAAATAAGAAAGTATATGGAGGAAAAATCAAATAACTTTATTGATAGAAGTAGAAGAGAGGATTACAACCTAGTTTTTTGATCCAACACCATCATTCTAGCATGAAAGCCCTCTTCACCTCATGAAAACCAAGATCACCCAACAATACAATGTCTCAAAGAGAATCCAATGACACTTCCTTACAAATTACAAATTTCTTGCCTCTAGATCTCTAGGATGAGGGATCCATATATAGATATTTGCAGGGGGTGAGTTAGCTTCTGGGTTTTGGATTAGTGTCATTTCACTGATAGTTCCTGGTTCCACTTGGAGATTTAATGATCTCTTACTCTTCCCTGGGCGAATTTAGAGAGGCAAGTGTCATATGAGCAGTTTCTAGAAGATTCTATGAGTTTCCACCTAGCAAAATTCCTCTGCCATTTGTCTGCTCTCACTCATCGCACCCTACAGAAGGGCTTTTTAGTATGCATCGCACCTCTTGTGTGTAACAGGTGAGATGCATTGCACCCTCAGCATGGAGCAGTCCATATGGTCCAGTTTTGACCAGTTCTGAGTAGTTTTTCAGGGAGAACTTCTGGGAAATGATGTAACTAGTTGACCTTGATCCTTTAGGGTTTGAAACAACACTTTTAGGGGTTTGAGAGCCCTTGATTTTGAAATATGTGATTGGGGTTGCGGTCCCCAAATATGTTTATAACAATAATAACCTGGAATCCACGTGACATCCACCGTCAAAATTTCATGGTTCCTAGATATCTTAATGATGACCCATACCTTTTGAAGGCCTTACCATTTTTTCATGCAATCTTTATGAAGATTATGAATATTTAGTGAACAGAGTCCAAAGGCATAAATCACAGTGTTGATTCCACTTTATGGAGAAAGGGGTCTATCCTTTTGTGTCATTACGATGCTCCATGGCAAGTCCGTGATGATTCTATAATGTTCATAGATAAAAAATGGAAAAACAAATATGAACAAATGATGACGGTTTAAATTTTAACAATGTTGATCATCTAACAATGTGGCGAGAAAATGTTGATTCTCAACCAATTGTTTCTCAACATGAAATTTGTAAATATATTGAAAATATTATTCGAAGATAGAAAGAATATCTAAAATATATCATGAAATGTTGACAACGATTGCGAGTGCAAGTGGATATGATGCTTTAGAATTATTTGCATATAGAAGGTTTCTTGCAGAAACACTTATTGAGTGTGACATTGGAGCACAAGAAAATTGTCATATGTTACTAAAGCTACCTCTTGTTGTGTGTACTCACATATTTTTTCCCTTTAATGTTGCCAATAAATTATTCCAAAAAGTATTGCCACATTCTAATGAAATTTTGTGTAAATTTGTTTATGTTCAGGTTTATCAAAGCTGCCCCCATTTTCTGCAACATTTGTGTTTGATAGAAACAACAATATCACCGAGTTTTGATGCCAAGCATACTAGGAAGGAGCCATGGATACCATGATATGTGCATGTTATTATTCATCTGTGGCCATGAATTTGTGTTACTTTAAATGAGGAATCATAAGAGTTTGAAACATTTTTCTAGATTGAGTTGCTTTTATAAAAGCTATTTTGTGACATTGCTTTAGATATAAGATTTTCAAGTGAAACTGTCATTGGGAATTAGAGGAATTTAAGATATCATGTGAGGCATTTTGATCGAGATCCTTTTCTAAATGAGAGTAATGAAGAATATGTTGATTCCCTTATTCATGAAGATAATTTTGATAAATATTTTGAAGAGTGATAGGTTCTTTCCCAGATTATTCCTCCAAACAATATGACATTTCTAACCATGACAATCTTGATAGAAGGGACTCTGGTATTAATTATAATTGGTAGGAAACAATGGTGTCAAATTATATTGTAGAATAGGCTATTCGTTTTATAAAAGATGCCTAATCTGCAGGTGTTGTCAATTGCAACTCAGTTTGGGAGACAAGTGTCACTTTCATCTTTGTCGGAGAAACAACAAGTTGCTTTTGAAACTGTTACACACTGGATATGTTGATTCTGGAAACAACGATGGATTGAAAATTATTATTCAAGGAATATCTAGAATTGGAAGTATTATCATATTCATTATATTTCTCATGTTCTTTCTGCTTCTACAATGAATGGTAGAAGTCCACTTTTATTGCTCGTTCCAATTGGTATCTATACTCTTAATATACATGGAGAAACAATACAATAAACATTAAAAATTACTATAAAATATATGAAATCGCCGAATGGCGAGGCTCTAGGAATGTTTGAAGAAGAAATGAGGCACATTTGATATGTTTTGATTGATGAAATGATATTTATAGGTCAAAGGTTGTTTATACATATATATTCATGTTTGTGGGAAGGCTTTCCTGATAACAAGGCTTCTCCTTTTGGTGGCAGGTCCATGATTCTTGTTCATGACCTTAGCTTGCTGCCTCCTACTAGGGATAAACCTTTGTATGTAGGTAAAACAATAGGGATTTTTTTTGGCAAAGCTTCAACGCTATTGTGACTTTGGATAAAAATTTCAAGCAACATGAAGATGATCCTAGACAAGCCTCTTTTAACAATATTTTAACTAATATTAAGATTGAAGAAACTTTTTTGCATGATTGGGATCATCTCATGTCACATCTTGACAATTTCTTATGTCTGTATGAAAAGTGTTTATTCGATTCTATGGTTCACTTGTTTGCAACAAATAATTTGGTTAACCTGCACAATCGGAAGATGTTAAAATCATTAAATTGTCCAATTGTGATGTATGTTGCAGAGTGCACAAGAAGAACATAAATAGTTGACAATGATGACGATGTATTGGACAATGACATGTTGTTATGTCATGGAGAGCATATCATGTTGACATGTCATTTATTAGTTGAAGCTGGGTTGGTTAATGGTGCACTTGGATATATTGAAGATATCTTCTATATGCCTAGTTCAAAGATTCTCGAGTTTCTGGTGTTCGCTATAGTTATTTTTGAAAAGTACACAGGTGCACCATTTCATATAAATTGTCTAATAATTGTTCCCATAACACTTATTTTTAGGGGGGAACTTAAATAGATGCCTTTAAAAATGGCATGGGCCTTCACTATAAACAAATCGTAGGGGATGACTTTGCAACGAGATATTGTAGATATTGGAGATAGTGAGACATAGGGTTTGACATTTACAATATCTTTTCAAAAATATATTTTCATGCAATGTTAGAAATAAATTACTTCACTATCAAATAGATATGTAATCACATAATAGACAATAGTTTTCTTTGACAGATAAAAGAAATTGTAATATATCCTAATTAGTGGTTAACAAAATACCCCAATAATCACCCATATAAAAACATGAATAAAGTTAATAATTGAGTATGAGATACATCCATTGAGAAATTAAAGTGATGAAAATAAGTCAATGTCATATCTTAATACACATTCAACTTCGAAGTTTGGTCTTCAAATAGATTTCACTTCAAAAATTGATGGAAAAATACAAGTCTTTTTTCAAAAATATATTTTCATGTAATGCCAGAAATAGAACCTATCTAAAGAACCGAGAAAAATTTAGTGCACTATATTTTGAATAGCATGCTTCACTATCAAATAGATATGCAATGAGAGCAGAGATAGCAAATTGATTTGAGAAAGAAAATAAGGTGTAACATTTCTTAAGAAGCCTCTAACAAAATATGATAATATTTAGCCATATATAAACATGAATAAAGTTAACAATTGAGTAAAAGATACATGCATTAAGAAATTAAAGTGATGACATGAATTCAATCACATAGATCAACACACATTCAACTCTAAGTTTTTCTCTTCAGGAAGTTTTGACTTCAAAAATGCATTGGAAAATACAAGTCTTGAGCTTCATCCAATTATGGACCCTTTTTGGAATGTAAGAGATCATATAAAAAAATTATGAAAATAATACAACTTTGTTTAACTGTATTAAATCACAAAATCTTCAAGACTTCCTCTGATAAAAACAAAAACAATTATGCTCTAAAAATTTAATCCTTGTTTAAAGGATTTTCTCTAGAAAACATTTCCAATTCATTCAAACTTTTTCCTCCTTGCTAATCTTTTTTCTCCATGCTGAGCAGATGCAGTGCATTTATCTCGATATACTTAACCCAATCTGATAACAATTGAGAAATTTCTAAGAAGTGGTTAGGACAAGAATGATTGATATGGACTTCGAACATTGATATTATATTTTGAATAACTCTTATTTTTTTCTATATTTAATTCTAAAGCTAGAAATCATCTTGATTTGCTCAAAGGGAAACTACATATATCCCTAAAAAAATTCTTCATTATAGGCTTTAAGGCCATCTATGAATTCTTGGTCATTTATAATGTTGTCTTTTAGATGATTCTTCATTGACCCTGATATTGCTTCTTTTAATGGTTTGGATCCTGATAAATTGACTTCTTATATAAAATATGTTTCCATCTCCCATACTAACAGGCGATGTTCAATGGCCCTTTTGATGTATTGTTTGATTTTTATGCCTCAATTTGTCATTGTTTTAAATAAGCATACATCATTCTTTTATCTATTTTAGATACTTTTGAAATGTTCTCAGGGTGAAGTTTTGTTTCCCATTCAAGAATTGATGTAAATTTATTTTTATTTAATGTACTTATATTCTTGGACTAAATATTCGATTTTCTCTTCAATTCCAAAGTATATTGATAAAAACTTCAAATTTTATATATTTGTTTATAAAACTTTTCCTGGTCTTTAATTAATATTTGACTAACTTGTATTGATTTCACCTTAAAACACTTTAGACTATCTTCTACTTCATGAATTTGACTTGATTGAGACTTAAGAGTTTCAATTTTTTCCTTTATTTCTCTGATCATGGTTTCAATGTTGTTATCATATTCTTCCTTAATATTCTATTATGGTCTTCATGTTCCTTTTTTATTGCCTCAATATTTGCGGAATGCTTTAGTTTCAATTCACTCAATTCATTTTGAAATTGATTATGTAAGTTTTATCTTTCAATAACGAACCATCCAACAAGCGTTGCAGAATGATTTTTCCAACTTTATTCACTGAATGCTTTATTATTTTCTATTTCACTTTCTAGACCTTTGACTGTATGCAGATTGTTCTTATAGGTCATCACAACTTCACTAACATGGTTTTGGTTATAATTGGAAAAGGTTCCTAGATCCTTTGAGGATTCTTTAACTTTTTTATCTACATTTCCTGTTGCTTGCCAACTAAATTTTGAAATGGTTTCAAACATTTCAAACTTTCGTTTCATAGTTCTTCTCACAAATTAATTAGTTTGAGCATTAAAGTAATACACAGTCAAGGATGGAATAGTTTCAAGAACAATTTTAACCTCAGTCACATGTTTAAATAAAAAATAATCGAGAGGAATTTTGGTAAAAATAGGAATCATGGAAGTGTCATGAGAAGCCATCGGAATGGAATTTCAGTAGTTTCTCTTGCTTCTCAACAAACTCTTTTATATGGAAGAGAAATAGGTCAATGTTGACTGAGGGGTGGTAGTAATTTACTCATCTTTATTTGTATCAATAAGCATATTTTTTACATTCTCATCAATTTCCTTGGACTCTATATCTTCTTGAGTCGTGTCATCTGGACCATGAATAATAATGATATACTTGGCAAAAGAAATATGTTTTTCTATTACCCATTCTTTCTCTGTTTTTGTTGTTTTTGATATTTGAATTTTTTGATCCTTTGACCTTGTTGGTCTATCTGGATATCTATATCTATATATTCTTCTTTAATAGCATTTTGTTTGGTTGTGCTTGTCTTTGGAGCTGTAAAAGAAACATTAGGAAGATTTTCAACTTGAGATTCTTCTATTTTTTAGAAAAGGAAAGAGGGTTTGAAATAATGTGATTGAAATTGTATTTTAGAATCTCAAGAGATTTCATCTCTTCAATTAAAATGTTAGTATGAAGACTCTTTAGTTTAAGGAATTCCTCATAAATATTTTATCTAAACTCTTGCAGTTTTATTTTATCCTCCATACTTAAAAGGTTTCGTTTTTCACAAGCTTGCTAAAAATTATCAGTAGAAATGAAAATCTCATCAAAAAGAGGCATATGGTGTGTCAAGTGCTAGGACAGGGTCCCCTGCGGTCAATTCTGAGGCAAAATCCCAAGTTTTGGGGTAGAAAGCCCAAGTTTTTGTTATTTAAAGTGTAAAGTCTCCGCAAGTTGTGGTCGTAGAGTGTGTAGATAGTAAAGTGTCATAAAGGGTTTTTCCCTTCTTTTATGTAAGTTGTTTTAGCTTTAGTAGATCTACCCATGGTCCACAGACAAAGGAATTGTATAAAAAGGAGTGTCTTAGAGAGTCTAAGGCAGATAGAAGATAGTAGAGGATGAATGTAATGGGTCATTAGTAGAAAGAGCGAAGAGTCTTAGAGTAGAAGAGAGGCTCTGCAGCTGTGTGCACAAAGGCCTAGAGTAGGGTCCGTAGCTGAGTGTACGAACTCCTGCTGCTGAGTGCATAGGGTAGTATTAAGTCTGAAAGAAGAAGTGAAGTATCAATAAAAGAGATTATTCTGGGAATATCTATGTTTTGTCCATTTACTTTTGTTATGAATGAATGCATTTATGTTATGATGAATATTGGGGTTATGATTTAATACTGTATTGATGCATGATTCTGCATGTTTTACATTGTTATAAGAACACAAGTACTAATATATGTTTACACGAAGAATATCGTAATACTTATTGGAGATATTAGATACTTAGGTCAATCTAGGTAAATAACAGGACTAAGGGTAATTATAGAGGCACGTAAGTAGTTGATTCCCCTGTTTAGGGTCCATGAAAAGTAGTCATAGACCTTCGCGAAGGTCTGGAAGTCGATTAAGAGAAGTTATATTGATAAGCCTGCAAGGCTTATCGATCTACGTGAAGGCAGGTTTAGGGCATAAAATGAAATTACACTAATCTCTGGGTGCAGAAACTTGGTTCCAGAATCCCCCCATCTTGTTTTAGTTGAGACTTCAGTCTGCACTCCATGGATTGATGACAAAAGGGCCAGTAGTGTAGGGATTTGTTTGGAAAACTTAACTTTGAACCTAGGTCAAGAACCATTTAGCCAACAAATGGTTCTGTTGTCACGATCGGGATTTGACTAAAGAGATGTGTGATGTTGCATCATTGGAATCCAACAAAGAAAGAAATTGAGGAGTGGTTGGATAGGAAGATCCACGAATTCGCAATACAAGAAAAATGAAATCCTTGATTGACTAAAGAACAGTGGTTGGAAAAATATCTATACATAGAGATACACAAAAGTTTATGCTTTTCCTTCCCATGCGATCTATACGAGTGGATCGCTAAATTAGCGGATGGTCAGGGAAGGTGGAGGCTTAATAGTCCAATAGTGTGGACCCCGGAGTTAGTGCGGAGATTGGAAGCCTCTGAAGATAAGATCGTGCACGTTGTCGATCACTGGCTTGATCGTGTCTTAGGAGGGATTGTGACAGAGTTCACAGTCGATACCTCGGTTAGATACAAAGAAGCAGAGCAATGCTTCTTCAAAGGACTACAAGGTAAGTATTTTGAGCTATTTGAATACTTGGATTAAAATGCTCTTGTGTGAAAAGTAGTTTATGCAATTACCTTGATGTTTGGAGCTATGTGAGGTAGAAATTTATTCAAGGATAGGAGGATAACAGGTCTTGAATATCATCTACTGATTGAGCCTCCTCTGAGTGATGATGAAGGAGTAGCACAGGGTTCACCATAGAGCACTGTCCATTTAATAAGGAAAGGGTTCCCACAAATACCCCATCTGCCCACACCACCTCTATCTTCACCTCCACAACGTACACCTTCACCCACACCACCACCACCTTTGCCACCACTCAATATGGAAAACACAGTGAAGTTTCCCATTTTAAAAGGCTAAGGAATGAGGACCCAAACTAGTTTTGGTTCATTACGAAGGTCGTATGGAAAACCCAGAACATTATAGATGATCAAATGAAGAAAGATATGTTGGTTACTACTTTACAGGAGTGCACGCTAACGTGGTACATTAAATACTGCACTAATAACCCAACATCTACGTTGGCAGGTATTCAGACTGCGCTAAATAAGGAATTCATTAGGCCCAAGTCTAAAGTGCAATAGATCATTGGATTCAAGGAAATCATGATGAAGCCAGGTGTGACACCCTGGGAGCTAGATTAGAGGCTGAAATGCAAGATCTGTGAGGCTAACATGAATCTTACAGATGGAAAACATGGTGAATGGTTTGTGGCTTCGATTTTGCCTCATTTAAGTATTGCTTTATCACAACAAAAGATTGGGACCTAGGTAGAAGTCCTGGAGATTACTATGAGACTGCATGGGCATTGATTTGAGATGTTTCTTTGGGAAATTAGCAAATTCACGTAGAGTTGTAGAATCTTTACCTAGAATTCCAAAGTCTGAAGAAGGATAGTTCGGCTCGGCTAGACGTGCATGAAGAAGTTTGGTGTCTGAAATGTAAGAGCCATGGGCATGATAAAGACCACTGACTTGTCTTCACAAATTACATTGCAGGAGGAGGGTCGAAGCTTCTGATACCAGAAGCTCAAGCAGGGCCAAGTACAGGGCCTGCACTGTGGTGTGCTATTTGTCAGGTAGCTGGAAAACATTTGACAGAAAATTGTCACTTGCTGCAGAAATTTGTACAGACACCACAACAACTCTTCTGCAACTTCTGCAAATCAGTATATCACAATGAGTGCAATTGCCACAATTATGAGTGAATTACGGAGAGAACACTTGCGTATCAGGTGCAGACAGAAACTCGACCTCCAAATCAAGGCATTGGGGGAGAGCGAGGAGGATATTAGGGGCATGGAGGAGGCCAAGGTAGAGGAAGACCTACGAGAGGTTGGGGGCAAGTTATTCTCTACAATTGTGGAGGGACAAGACAGTACGCATGAGAATGTACAAACCCGATGTGCCTATTGTGCCGATACTATACTCAGTTTCACCACGCAACAAAAGACTGCCCTATATTAATAGCTAAGATGCACTAAAAGTGGACGCAACCTTAGTAGTCTACCCAAAACCTGCAAGTGATGAGGGCTGAACCCTGCAAAGATGACCCTAATGTGAATATTGTGCTACATAGTGGAATGATGACTGGCGAGGATAAGGGAAAGAAACCTGAAGAGGGTGAATGGTTCAAAAAAGCCCCAAAAAAGGAGGTTGGCTTTGATTTAGAGTGTAAAAAGGAAACCTTCATGGAAGCAAAGAAAAGCTTGGCTGAGGCTTCTACCTCAGGAAGTCAGGATAAGCAGTCTAAGGAAATGGACCCATCCATGCTTACTACCCTTTTGGAGACCTATATGAAGTTGTTGTGCAATAGCAAGGCTGTGAAAGGATTATAGGAGTTGATAAATAAATATGCTAGTAAAGAAAATGCTCTTGTGGGACCTCTCGTGGTCAGGAAAATTGATAAGCATAAAACAAGAACACGACATGAGATGGGGCTCACCGCACAAATAGGTGAATATTAAATGGACCAAGTTATTATGGATCTTGGGTCAAATGTGAATTTTTTTCCTAAGCAAACATGGGAGTGAATGGAGAGAACTATGTTGCAATGGTCTCTGATTCAATTGAGGATAGCGGATCATCAAAAGATTACCCTATGGGACGATTGTATGGAATAAGAGTAGATATTGAAGGTGTGAGCGCATTGACTTATTTTTAAGTGATAGAGATTGTTGATGACAACAATCCCTACCCCACGCTCCTTAGGACCGATTGGGCTATTTACATGAATGGGGTGATCAACTTGAAGAAGTGGACAATGTCATTTGAGAGGAAATGGCTTCGCGTAGTAGTACCTCTTGACCCTGCAGAAGGACCGTGTTGTACTGAACCTGTTTGCGATTGTGAAAGTGATGATCATTTGGACTAGATTTATAATATAACGGTGCAAGATCAAGATTGGGTGAATCTGATAGCTAATGGATGTATTAAATGGGAATGTGAAAGTTCTTGTACATCGGATTCAGATGAAGAGTTGGAACACTGGATGAATAGCTTGCACAAAGTATCTACGATGTGTTAGGCCCCTATACAAATAGGAGTCATATATTCATGATTGACTTGATGAGATCAATGATATATTCATACCTTTTCTTGTTGCAAAGGTTTTCCATATTTTCAAAAAATCAAAAAATTTTAAAAATGTAAAGAGGATATACCCTAAAAGAAAAATCAAAGGGTAAAAAGAATAAAGATGGTCAAAAAATAAAAGAAACGAACCCCAAACAAAAAATACCAAGAAAGTGTGCAAGTATAAATGCCACTACTTTTCATTTTGTGTAATAAAAAAATTATGTGCAGTGTGTTACTTATGCCACAATTCATGAATAGTCAAACTGTTTAAACTTGGCTCATTCATCTTTCAATTTCATGTTGTAGAAATAGAGAATAAATATCTGACCAAACAGTGTAATCTTGGCACATAATTAAATAGGTAGAGTAAATAAAAATGAGCTCAACAGTTTAATGTGAGCCTCTGGATGTAATAAGTGTAGATTTAGATAGAAATCATTATGTAAAAGAAAAGGAAGTTGAAGAGGGTTTTCCAGTTTAAGTGCACCCTAATAAAGGAGAAAAAATGCTAGGTTAAAGTAGGTAGGGTAGGTAGATGATGTTGCAGAATCATGTGTGATGGATGATGTCTTTAATGTGTTGATCTTTCATTTTTCATCATAAGGCAAAGGCATACACTATATTGAAGACATCACAAGCCAAGCAAAGTTACAACGATTAACTCCCCTTCTCATTTTCCCTAATTATTCACTAATTTCCCCTAAGGACTAAGGTATTTGCTAAATTGGAGGGGCTGAGAGCATTTCTCTGACTTCTAAAGGGACCAGACCCTCGGCCCAATAATTTCAAAAGCCTAAGTACTTAAAACCATCATTCATTCACTTTCATAAGTCTTTTCCTAAGTAAAATCCTATTTTACATAGGAAAAATACACAATATCACATAAAATCCCCTTTTCTCTTAAGCCTAAGTTAAAAATACGCTCTAATGTTTTACTTAGTGCTTTTTATTACATTTTTTCATATTAATTTCTAACTCATATTATATAACTCCCGAATAAAAATTCACCCTTTCCCGTATTATTAAATATACATAAAAATCCCAAAACATTAATATCCCACCCCATTGGTTAAATATAACCATAAGTATGTTTTAAACCAGGATTAACTAGTTAACAACCCTGATCTCCCACTGCATTAGCAAGGAATTAATTAACCCTCACGGTTAATTAGGAACCTCCACGACCTATCAGAATCACCCCAATATGATTAGTTAACTTTTTAATTATATTGGGCTTGCCACAGTTAAAGCTCCACCATATCACGTCGCCCGTCCACCGTTCGATCACACCCCCATCATTCGATGATTGTTATTGATATCACGTGACCCTTGGTGATCGTGCATTAACACGCGATCACCAAGCGGTTTTCACACTGTACCCCCACCACGTGTTAGAGAATCCTTGGAATTGCTAGCTCCCAGTCGAATACCGCCTGAATCCAAAAGCGGTGCAACACCATACCACTTAACACCCTCCGCATACAACAAAGTGTCATGTCTTGCTTACATCATTTGCTCGAAAAATAAAAAATCCCCGCCAACCTTGACTTTGTTAATAAAACAAAACAAATGTTGTTTTCATTACTCTGTACAACAACCCGTGCTCCCATGCAAAGCAACGTCCAAGTCATATGTTAAAGCTTTCCAACCGCCACCTGGTTAGAAAATTTTCAATGACGCAGCCTGGAAAATATTATTCAACCTGCCATTGCACTGTTCACTTCCCCAATACAGGTATTTATATAATTTCCACTGAAACCTTGCAAGTTTTGGTTTTACACTAAATATTCCACAAAAAAAGGCCAAATTCAGTACAAGTTTAGACTTTGTTTCACTATATAGGTTCCCAAACCCACTGTTTGCCTATTTCTCACAGAAAACCCAAATTTCATTTCTGAAACCACAAGAACCAGAAATGGAAACCCCTATAGCTCTGAATGTCGCACCTATGAATACTCCTCACAAAGATTTAGATTATCTGCCTCTGGTTGATAAAGATTTTCATATAAAAGACTTGTTTGGCGATAAAAACCACCTTAAGGTATTTTTCCAAGCCAGAGATAGTTATTTGAATGGCTTTGACATCTTAGAACAATGGGAAGCAAACCTTCCCATGTATTTCCTCCCCTCAGTCCATGTTTCCCCAGATATAATTCATCAATGTTATGTAAATTATGACCCTAATTGTAGAGCAGTTATGTCCCCAAGTCAAACAGTCCTTTTCCCGATAACTGCTCAATCCATCAATGCAATCTTGCAATTCCACTCCAGTTAGCCTCTCACTCCTATTTCCATGGGATATTTACTTTAAAATCATCTCAATTATCCCAATCATAAGTGAATTGCATCTGTCAAACCTTCATGTTACAGAAACATCAGCCCAAAGGTCTAACTCCTTATCTACAAAATTTCTTCACAAAAATTGGAAGACTCATTGTTGATATGATATCTCTAATTATGGGATTTAACACTAGTGAGTTTCTTGATGAGGTAACCCTAGCGTTATTGTCAATTTTTACTCCTAGACAGTTTCTTGTTGTCAAGTATAATTATGCCTTCTATATTGCTAACAAAATTCATGACCAGTTCTTGAGATTAGATAATGAAGGGGTTTTAAAGTATACTACTTTCATATATCATCTCATGTTGTACTATTAGTTAGAAAACTTTCCTTTCCCTATCATGAAACTTGACACTAGAGGCAATCCAAGGTCTGTCATCTTTTGGAGTCCCATCTTCCATAATTCCGTTGAGCCCTCTTACACCTACAATAAGTTCATTGATCTGTTTGTCCATCTGGAAACCACTTTATTGACAGAAGTTTCCCCTCCTAGGATTAGTGGTGATATGAAGAAAATCTTGCAGCTATCCAAGCAGTACAAGATAGGTGACTGGTACCTATATAAGAACCATACAGAAATCAGGATCTATGGGTGTGAGCTTTTCCCTTTTAAGCTACCAAAGTATGTTCCAATGAGACTCTTTGCATTGGAATATTTTCGGCAAATGATAAATGCAGGCCTAGTCCATTTTTATAATGCCAAGAAGAAAGCTCAGCTTAGAATCAAGAACCAGCTAGGCCCTTTTGTTTGCAACACTAGGGAAGCAAGGAAAGAAGCAGAAAATTTTTTAGAAGAGCATCTTAAGTTACAAAAGAGTTTTGGGTGGATACCATATGACCCTAACAACTTTATATGTGATATAAGATTGAAGAACAAGTTGTCCCCATATATTCACCATAGGATTCCAGAGATTGAACAATTTACAAACATGGAAGAATGGAGAGAAGGGACCTTAGTAAAAAATCATAGTGAACAGGACAATATTGAGAATGTTAGGAGAAAATTTGAAAAAAAAACTTGACCTGGATTCTTTTTGGCAGGTACAAAGATCAAGAATTGGTGCATCTACCGCTGGAACCTCTCAGCAACCTCCACAGGAAACCAACACACCAGCTACAGGGTCTTTTAAAGGCAAAGAACTAGAAACCAGTATTCAATTCACAGAACAGCCTACAATGTCTAAGCAAACTAAAACTTCCAAAGAATAGGTCCAAATGCCAACTCCTCCAACTCAAACCAATGTAGAAGAAAATCCCAACTTGCAGACTCCTCTGAATGAGGAAATGAATAAAAAGAGAGATAGAGAAGTAGCTACCCCTGCCAGTGGACCCTCAGAGCAGCCTGGTACAAAAAGGCAAACATTAAATCCCCTTTCAGAGGAGGAATTTGTAGAAGATACTATAGATAGTCAGAGGAGAGAAGGAGTATGTTATATACCTAGGGGGGGTAATATGGGGTACCAAGGGAGGTACCCAAGGTAATAATGTAATAATGAGATGGGCCATAGTAATAAATAAGGTGGTTAACCCATATCATGTAAGGGACCACAAGTAGTTAATAATAACGTAATGGGCCCATGGTATAGTGGATGGTATGAGGGAACCATGGTAATGATCCATGGTATTGTATGTATGAGGCCTATATAGAGGCTAGAGACTCCACATGGAGGGAGGTCAAGAAATATTGTCAAGGATTATTGTATGTACAAGCATATGGCTTGTGGAGTGTTCTCCTTCCTTAAGGAGTGAATATATGGTGTTGCCCTACCTTAAGGGTTGATCAATAAAGAATCATTTCATATTATTTCTGGGTTTATTTGCATTGTCTTATATTTTCATATCAGATCTATAATATTTCTGGGTTAGATCTATAACAAGTGGTATCAGAGCTATAACAATTGGTATCAAAGCTATATTTCTGGGTTAGATCTATAACAAGTGGTATGTTATCTGTAGGTTTTGGTGCAAGTTTTGAAAAATATAATAGCAGATCTATATTCTTTTTGAAAAAATAGCCGATTTCAAAAAAACAATCGGTCGAATCGGAGTCCGGATGAAAGAGATATCGCTGATTTAAAAATCAGTGGGGTTGCAGATAATTTTTCAGGGCAGTGAGTTTGAGGCACAGATCTGGACGTTCTATTGCAGGACCTACAAAATCTAATTATAGATCTGGATTCTATGTGAAAAAATACCCAATTTCAAAAAAAACATCAGTCGAATCGAAGTCTGGATAAGGGAGATATCGCTGATTTAAAATCAGCTCTTTTTGCAGAAATTTTGGGTGACGGCAGGAGAGTTGCAGCGCAGATTTGAAATTCCAGTGCCTGGATCAAGATTTCTATCACATGGACAGATGCAGAATGATTGTTCCATAGGGATTCTGAGCAATATTGATGGAATTGTGACCATTTCAAATTTTCGCCAATTTTTTTGTGATGGCGGGCCTAGATCTGAAATTGAGCGACTTCTATAGATTTGATGGCTCTCATCCAGCCAAATGGATAGCACAAATGGAGAAGTTTTTTTGATTGTATTACATTATGGATGATGAGACTCAGTTGAGTATGGGAAGAGTAAATTTGGACAATGAAAGAAGGCAATGGTGGCAAGAGCATCAATGTGGCTATGGAAGGTTCTTGACTTGGGAAGCCTTCAAAAACGCTCTTATGGACCAGTTTGACCGTAAAGATAATCTTGTGGATAATTTCACACAGACAGACACACAGCTAGCAAAGATTTTATTTTTACAAGAAAGAAGGAAACCAAGGAACCTAAAGGGTTATTTTCTGCTGGTATCTCCTTATTACAGGTTCATAGATTGATTCAGAAAAAGAAAATCATTGTCTCTATAAATCCTAGTTGCAAGCATAATTTTATCAATGCTAATGTGGCAAAAAAATTACAAGTTCCAACAAAACACATTGAAAATACACAAGTTGAGGATGAGAATGTTCAAGTGTACAAGGATTTGAAGATTTATATGGATAAGTATGTGTTGCATAGTGATTTTTATGCTTTAGATGTGGATAACATAGATGTTGTTTTGGGATACCCTTGGATGGAATCAGTAGGTACTATCAATATTAATGTACAAAAGAAATTCCTGAAGCTCTGGTATAAAAAGAAGAAAATTACATTACAGGATATTTCCATTAATAAACAGGTAGAGTCCAAGGAGGCTGAAGCATAAGGTGTTCTAGGGTCTGACATATTAGATGATGAGCCCGTGATGATAGACAATCAAACACAAACAGAGGCTAAAGCAGAAAAGGTTACAGGTGCTGATACATCAAAGGAGGGCTCAGTGGTTGAAGTCATATTGGAAAATAAGACACCACAACAGGCACCACAGTAGGGTGAATTAAAGAAAAAGTCACTGTGGGTTAAAACTTCAACATATCATCACCCACATCACCCTGCAAGACAACCATCAAGATGGAAACCAAGTAGTCACAAGGACAAAACCCCGTATGATGGATAGCGGGAGCGAAGATCCACCTTCTACACATCAACACAGAAGAGCTGCCATGGTCAACTTCCATATCAAGCGAGCGAGGCACCAGCGAGATCGAGGGTTCACCTTTCTCTTGGATGGCTAGATGCACATGCATGGTACCAGTGGACTACTCTTTTGAGTAGATCTTATTATTTGTCTTCTTCCCATGTTTCGGGGACGAAACATGCTAAGGGGGGTGGAATGTTATATACCTAGGGGGGTTAATATGGGGTACCAAGGGAGGTACCCAAGGTAATAATATAATAATGAGATGGGCCATAGTAATAAATAAGGTGGTTAACTCATATCATGTAATGGACCACAAGCAGTTAGTAATAATGTAATGGGCCCATGGTATTAGTGGATGGTATGAGGGAACCATGGTAATGATCCATGGTATTGTATGTATGAGGCCTATATAGAGGCTAGAGACTCCACATGGAGAGGTGTCAAGGAATAGTGTGAAGAATTATTGTATGAATAGGCATATGGCTTGTGGAGTGTTCTCCTTCCTTAAGGAGTGAATGTGTGGTGTTGCCCTACCTTAAGGGTTTTGATCAATAAAGAATCATTTTATATTATTTCTAGGTTTATTTGCATTATCTTATCTTTTCATATTAGATCTATAATATTTCTGGGTTAGATCTACAACAAGTGGTATCAGAGCACTTTCTTGGGCACAAAAGTGGAAATGTTTTATACCTAGGGGGGGTAATATGGGGTACCAAGGGAGGTACCCCATATTACCCCCCCTAGGTATATAACAGAGTAGATAGCCAACACACTTTTCCAGTAGCAGGAACATCCACTAGCTTGCAGAGAAATGAGCTGGAAAGGCAGCAAAGTGCAGAGGTATTATCTTTCAAGCCACCAGTGAAAGATGCCTTAGATATCAAGAAAACATTTACAAAAATCAAAGCCAGGAATGATCCATTGAGGCTTCAAATTTAAAATCAATATTTGAAAATGCCCCCCACAAATCAATAGAGATTAATGTCAGCTTATGACATTAAAGAGGGCAACATGATAATGAGCTACTTCAAGCCTAAAGTGCCACAACCTCAATCAGCAACAAATTATTTCAGAACAAATTTGGAGTTCATGGCAAAGGATATTCATCTTATAGATCAGATTGAATTTCATAAACAAACTGGAGAAATGATCTATTCAACCTTGACTGGTAAGGCAATGATGGCCCATAGGTTACAAAATTATTTGGATAATACAACGGCCCAACTACAGTTGGGGAAAGCCTCCTCCCAGGCTAAAGATAACATAATAAAGTCTCTAGAAGAAATTATTATTGGATTGGGACATGATCCCAAAGATGTGAAGGGTGTAGAAGCATCAATTAAAAATAAAGATGAAGATATTGCTACCTTGAGGAAGCAGCTAAAGCTGCCTCCTTCAAGGCATCCACAGACTATTGAGATTGTAAAGTAGAAATCTGAAGAAGAGTTAATGGATTTACTTTTAAAACTTAATAAGAAACTGAACGAGATGGAACAATAACTAGTAAAGGCACTGAAGGAAAAGCATGGATATTCAATCTCTCAGTCTCCTAATGTAATACCAGTAATCTCAACAATAGTCCCCTCTACACTTGGGACAACACTAGCACCAAACATTCTAGCAGCCACAACAGAGGTGGTCACAGGTACATCAATAGCAGGAACAGCAGGGATAACACAGGGCAGCAGTGCCAATTTGAGCACAAAGGAATTAATAAAGTCAATGGAGAACATGAGACTACAAGTTTTAGAGCTAAACAGGTTAAAAGAATAGTTTGCTAAGCTGGAACGAAGCTATGATCTCTCAAAGATAAATGTTGCAGAAAAAACAAGAGAGAATAAAGCATTAGAAAAGAAAGTGAAAACATTAGAAACAAAGCTCACTTTTGACAAGCCTCTAGCAGAAATCAAGAAAATTCTTTGGGCCAACACCACTCAATCCATAAATGATGTTTGGCCATCCATCCAAGTAATTTTTTAGCAGATTGATCTAATGAAGATAGCCAAGGAAGAAATTCAAAGGACAAAAGCACAATTAGGAAAAATGCCTGAGGAAGCCAACAAGCTCATACATTTTTTTAATACTAGGAATAAGGAACAACTGGAAGAATTTGGCATCACAGATAGGACAGAAACCAATTTGGAAATCAAAAGGGTATTAACCAAGAAAACTTTGATGCAAAATTTAGAAAGAATATGTCATGACATGCAGGCAGAGATTAATGCTTTTATGGAGAAATTTGCCATTTTGCAAAGTAAAGGGCTACCCAATCCTTTAGTGATTATTGACAGATTAATGAGGCATAGAGATTATGTGGATAAATTGAATCAATGTGTAGGCAATCAAGCAAGTTCGTCAACAAGTGCATCAGGAATAAAAGCACTCCCTACAGGCCGAGTTCTCTATGACAACCTAGAGAACTTATTCTATGTCGATCATGAACTGAAGCATTTGTTACCAATTCAACCCACAATTTTCAGGCATATAGAAACAGATGAGACCCTCAGAAAGCTTCAGAAACTAGAATACCACAGCCAAAATGGTGGGAAGAAATGCTCGAAATTTTGTAATTTATCTTTGGTAGAGGTAAATTTTGATTTTTACTACAATCAATGAGGGTAAATAGGATGAAAAGAGATCAATAGATAAAGAGTTTTAGATGCAGGTAAAGTGTATCAGTATGAAGATCAAAATAGAGCAGCCAGCACATAATTACACCAAGGACAGCAAGAGGCCAAATCATAGGGCCTAACTCTAGCACATTCTCAAGAATAGGGACAACAAACCATTTGGTTGCCTTATTTGTCATCTACGTGTTCGTCTGGCCCTATTTTCTTAAAAAATATGATTAGTCATCCCAATTTATATCTCACTTTGTTATGAGATATTTCATTATAAAGTTTTTGTATAAATACACCCCCATTCGGAATATTGAGTATGGGTTCTTTGACATTGCTGTAAAACTGAATATTTTGGAATAAAAAGTGTTGTTGGACAATTTTTTCATGGATGGCTGGATGAAGGATTGATGCAAAGGACTTTTCACAGGATTCATGTGTTGGACATCAAACAAATAAGTATCTTATATCTCATGTGTTAATGTTTTCTGGTTTATTATATTCATTATGTTCCATATCTGAATATTAAAACGAAAAAGAATAATTCAGAAAGTGCTTAAGTGCAATCTTTCTTTTGTCGTTTTTGTTCTTAATGTTTTCTTCTAAACTAGCATAAACAGTGAATTCTTAATTGCTCTTGTTTCCTAGTTTATTCATTTTAATCATTTAGTAAAGAATTCTTAATTGCTCTTTATTAATGGTTAGCAACTCGGTCGCGAGCGACTGCTTGGTCCGACACTCACTTATGTTATGAGACCACTTTCATGTGTCCTTCTTCGTTTTCGTGGTGTTGTTCTTTTCTTACGGCTTCGATGGGTTGTCTTGGGTCACCTCGCCTTGGCTTTGTCCTTTGAACTTCGGATTTGCAGATCCAAAGTCTCACTTCTTCTGTTTTAACTTTTGCTCGATTTTGACAGTGTATTGGTACACCGTGCCGACTGAGGAGATGTTTAGGAACTCCATGTCTTCCTGGATGTATCTATGTAAGAAACCACCATATTTGAGTACCAAATGCAACTCAGAGTCCTTGATACCCAACTGTGTGCGAAGGGTATGAAAAATGTTTGTGAACTCTGGCACATCTTGGTCCCCTTATGTATTTGTCCTGGTAGCTTTTGATAGGGTGGTACTGCTCCTTGATGGCATCTCGGAATGAATCCCAAGTGGGTGCGACTGAAAATAATGAGCCTGTACTTTCATTCTTCTACTCGCTATAGGTTTCCCATCAGTCCTTAACATGGGGGGCTGCTTTGAGAAGAGTGAAAACAATCTTTTCCCAACTTGAAAATTTATGAATAGAAAAATATCCTTCTAGCAGAATTAACCATTTATCTATGGCATCTACGTCTATTTCACCCTTAAATATGGGGATTTCAAAAATTAACTTGTACCTTAAAAGGCGTGGCATTTCCAGAGTAGCTGCTCGAAGCCAATGCGTCACCTTTGGGTAGTCGCTAAAGGATCTGCGCAAAGCTATCCATCATCATGTTCCTTTGTCACTCGAGGGCTTCTTTAAGCAAGATTTTGATAGGATCTCCTACCCCCTCATCCTTCTTCTCATCTGCCATGGGAGGCCATCGACATTTGCGAGGCTGGTCTTGCAAAGGTTCGAACAGTTCAAGCCCTAACTCCTTATATCCTAACCTCGTTGGGGACATGCAAAGAAAAATAGAGAAAAAGCAGACCACTCTGATACCATTGATCCAGATTTAAACAGGAACGCAACAAAATACAGAGATAACCATATACACAAAGATGCAGTGAAAATAATGCTTCATTTCATTAATGGAAAATATTGAAATATGCTTACAACCAGAAATGGAAATAAACCAGCTAGGGTGATGGTAGCTTATCTCTAAGAAGAGATGTGGCAGCTACATGCATTTGAACTGTGTTGCAATGAGGCTCAAAGGCCTATTTATTGTTGAGAAATAATGGAAAACCCTTAACATCCCAAAACCTAACCTTACAAGATGAAACGCCAAATTGTGGGCCTCGTTTGGGTAAATTGGTAGATTAATTTCCCGGGGTCGCTTTGACATGCAATTTTTGTTTCATGTGTACAATAGCTTGTTAGAAAGATATATCTAAGCACTACCACTTTCGAAAGGGAAACATCAATCCATGGACACATTTTTCCCCCAAATTTCCCAAAAAACGTCGTTTAGGGCCTCAAAATGGCTCCAGAAGTTCAGGACCCGAAAAACTGCTAAAAATAGTAAATTGTGCTACAATCTAGGAAACTAAAAATGTTGAAAGAGACAACTGTGGGGGTCCAAATGGGATAGGTGGGTGGCCACCAACATCCACCTAGATTAATTCTACTCTCTTAAAGCATGTTGAAGGATTCTTAATTGCCCTTTAACCCTTTAAGTCCAACCCATCTTTTTAAGTCTCTATTTGCTCTCTGTTCAGCTATCTTACCCTGTGAAACCATACTTTATTGAGAAACCAAATCCAATTGAGCCATTTTCCCTAACTTCATTAACCCAATGGACTAAACTATTCAATTCTACCCCTTTGTTATTGAACTTCACCAACAAATTCAAACAAAACGTCAAGCTCTAATAACTAGCCTAAAACCTTATAAAACAAAGCTAAAACTTAAAGAGAGAGCCCTCTCTGGATACAGATCGGCTAGATTCTATATCTAAAAGATTGGTTTGTGGTTACCTCGGACCCCTTTCTCCTTCTTACAAATTCTGGGAAAATCTAAGTGATAACATAGTGGCGACTCCACTGGGGAACAGAAATATGCTATCATTATTATTTACTTTATAAAATACAAATGGAGCCTGAAGTTAGCCTGGTAGCCTTTGAACTGCTCTTTCTTTGCAAGATCATAAGTAGATGAATGATGCTTCAATCTATCTCCGGTCTAGTTTATGAACTGAACATAAACCAGTTCCTTAGTCAAACAAATCTTTAGGACTGCTTTAAATTAAATCTCAAAAATCCTAAAGAAACGCAAAAGTTGTTGATATTAATTCATAAAATCATAACCAAGAAATCTGGCTTCAGAAAGGACTCGTTATACTAGGTCAAATCCTGACCCAAATCCACCACCTATGTTTGAGAACCCTAATTTGATTCCCAGAATTCTTAGGAGACAGGAAAGTCAATAAAGTACTGCTAGTTCTCGACATATTTACATATCAAGATCTTGCCCTGTAAAGTGGGTTTATCTTGAGGATGAGCCCTTTGATGAGTAGCTTGAAACCTCTTTGTTTGTAACATTTTCTGAGTCTGAATTGGTTCACTTGGTTCACGACCCTTTGTTTATTGAAGACTTAAAATTTGAAGTTGTCAATGTTGCAATTGAGAGACATTTACAAAATTCAATACAATCTGAACTCACTTCTGAACGAGCACCTAATCCCTCTACAATCATTGCTACTTCTGCAAGTTCCACATCCTTCCCTGATACATCTCAACCCCAAACTACTTCACCACAAACCCCTCCTTCTACCCCTCCATCCACAACTCACATTCTTATTGTTACCCCTACCCCATATGTTCTTTCATCACTACCTCTAGCTATGGCAAACAGGTATACCCCCCTGAATTTACCTACCAACTTGGATGCTATGCCCTAAGACTATCAAAGTAAAATCATCCAATTTGATGGCACCGTTACCTACACAGCTCAACAACATACCAAAATAATGACTAACTATTTTGAAATATATGAGATTGATGCTGATGATATTAGAATGAGGATATTTGTCCAAAGTTTAACGGTGAAGTCAGAACTTGGTTTAGGACTCTAAGAGAAAACAATAAAATTACCTAGAAGCCCATTATACACAATTCTTAGATCATTTGGAGAAGAAGAAAGACCCTCTACAGATCTTATCTCAATATGAAAATCTTAAGAGAGGAACTCAGGAAACTTTGCAAGATTTCTACACTAGGTTTAATGTTGTTTACAATGCAATTTCTCAAAACCTTAGACCCCTACCTGAATTAGCCCTGATCAAATTCCCAGATGGATTTGATTCGGATATGGCTTTTCAGCTAAGGGAAAGAACCCCCAGAACTTTAGAAGAAATGCAAAGTATAGCTGTCAGTGTTGAGGCTAATTTGATATCAAAATGTGCCAAGGCTAGAAGTGAAAGAAGGATACCACCGAAAGAAGAATCTTCACCTATGGAATAGAAACTAGATGCTATAATCAAAGGAATGGAAAGATTAAGGGATAGAGTGGAGACAATAGAAAGAAAATCACCTTGGGAGGGTCAGCAGGCCAATACAGGGAGGAATCCCAATTTCCGAAAAAACAAAAATCCAAACACTAGGAAATCTGGCCCTGATCAGAGCATTAGCTCTCCTTTCCAAGAGAATTACATAGAAGCTTCCAGCTCCCAGGATCCCCTTGAGGATACTCAGATAAATCTAATGGGACTTAACAATGAAGGAGAAGTGTTTTTAACTCAAGAAGATCAAGAGGCTCATGTTATCAAACAATTTCAAACCCAGTTAGGAGAATCGTTTGATTTCATGGAGGGATATGACACAGCTATCTACGAAGTACACAAACAATATAATTTGAGAAGTAGAAGAATTGATGTCCCTGATAACAAAAAACAAAAAGGTCCAAAACAACTAGCCAAAGGAAAAGTATTACCTCCACATGTACAAATTTTGTCTAGACATAACAATAACCCCTCTAATCCATTAATAGAAGATATGTCTGAAAATCAATAAAATAACAGAGACTCTTCCATTCCCCTTACCTCTGAGGCAACCGTGGAAGAACCTTTAGAAGTTAATCTAGGAGAAAATGTAAATGCTAACCCTACTCATGAAAAAGACAAAAACACTAAAAATCCAGAAAATAGAGAGAATCTAACTGTTCGAAGCATTAAAGCTCAAACTAAAAAACCTTTCAATATGGAAGTCAAAGTAGGCAAATTAAAGGTAGTTGTTCCACTTTCTGAATTAGCTAAACATGATGCCTACCAAGAAAAAATCAATAGATCACTTAAAATCACTGGAACTGAAGATTATGTAAATGTTTTTGATGACCAACTAGAACTAATCTTCATCCCTGAAGTGAATGGAAAACACCTAAAAGGAAGTGTGCCTCCCTTCTATGTGAGTTTAAGTATTCATGACAAAATCCTCCACAATGCCATGTTTGATTTTGGGGCATCTCACAACTTAATGCCCAAATCTGTAATGGAGAAATTAGATCTTGACATCACTAGACCTTATAAAGATCTCTTTTATTTTGATTCAAGCCAAGTGAGATGTTTAGGGTTAATAAAAGATCTGTGAGTTTCTTTAGTTCAGTACCCCACTAAAACAATATTGATTGATATAATAGTAGCAAATATTCCTCCAAAATATGGGATGTTGTTATCCAGATCCTGGGGTGCTAAACTCCAAGGATCACTACAGTTGGACATGTCTTATGCTACTATCTCTTTTTTTGGCCAACCTAAGAAGCTATATCGAGAGACATTAATGAAATATGTAGTAAGTAGCCAGGAGAAACCACAAAATTTCCCTATCCACTCAGTACACTTTGATATGGATTCATTTATTCTATATAATGCCGAAAGCAATCCTGCCAACAATGAACAAGTTTTAACAACAGAACCAAAAGAAATTGAAACAGGAGAAACAAATGTTCTGATCTAGGAAATATCAGATACAAATGACCAATCAGATGACAAAGATAAACTTGATGAGAAGGAAAAACTGAAACCCTCAGCTAAACAAATTCCCATTACCCGTGACACTGATTATGTCCATGAAATTCTCTGGCACTTAGAGTTTGATGGTTCAATAAATAAATTAGGGGCAGGGGCAGGGGCAGGAATTTGGGTGCATAAATTACAAAATGACCATGCTAAAGGCCATGCCTATAGGCTGAATTTTAAATGCACCAACAATATGGCAGAGTATGAAGCTCTTTTGCTAGGACTTAAAATTGTAAAAGGTTAGGAGCAATTAGAATTTATGTTATAGGTGATTTAGAATTAATTATTAATTAGATTAAAGGAAAGTACCTTACTAGAGGTACCAGATTAGGATACTATAGGGGAAAAACGATAGAGATTCTAAATACTTTTCTGGAAACTCAGCTTGTTATAGTATCTAGGAAGCACAACTTACATGCTCATAGTCTGGCCATGTTTGCCAGTACTTGTAAATTACCTTTTGAGCCTAACCACCAGTTCATTGCTAAAATTAGGCATAGGCCTGCCATACCTAACAATATAAAGAACTGGCAAGTTTTCGGAAATGATGAGAAAATTAATAACTTTATGACTTTAGATAGTGAATTTTCTCATAGTCACATAGATATTTATGTTACTAAATAGATAGATGAAGTAGATGCCAGCATTGTAGAAGATATTTCAATTCAAATGCTTCATCCCACAACTTTCACCAAGTAGGAATTTCAAGACTTAAAATAGATGGACCTTGATGAGATAAATGAAGAGGAAACAGAGGTCATAGATCTAAAAGACAATCACCTGCCTAAGGGATTAATTCCTTTAGAGGACCTCCTCGACTCCAATGACATTCCCAATAAACCAAATATGGAACCACTAAAAGAAGACATTGAAGAATATAACATAGGAATAGAAGAAAATCCAAAAATGGTAAAACTATCAAAGTCCTTACCTCCTGACCAAAAATTAAAATATGTTGAACTCATGAGAGAATTCCAGGATGTCTTCGCCTGGAGTTATGAGGATTTCAAATCATATGATACCTCAATAATTCAACATACCATACATTTGAAGGAAGACCAGAAACCATTCAAACAGAAACTAAGAAGAATCAATCCTGTATTACTACCACTGATTGAGAAAGATATTAAACGTATATACAAGGCAAGGATAATTGCACCTATAAGATTTTTAGAGTGGGTATCTAATTTAGTACCTACTAGGAAGAAAATTGGTGAAATCAGACTATGTGTAGATCTAAGAAATGTAAACAAAGTTTCTTTAAAGGATAATTACCCTTTACCTAAGATGGATCACATTTTGCAAAGGGTAGTGGAAGCCTCTAGGATTTCACTCTTGGATGGAATTTTAGGGTATAACCAAATCCTAGTTCACCCTGATGATCAAGAAAAAACTTCCTTTACCACACCATGGGGTAAATTTATGTATATTAAAATGCCTTTTGGACTTAAAAACGCAGGAGCTACTTTTCAGAGAGCAATGTACATTGCATTTGCTAAAGAGATTCATGATTTTCTTGTCATATATCTGAATGACTTAACTGTTTTTTCTAAGTCAGATAAGTAGCATTTAGGTCATCTCAGACAAGTGTTTCTCAAATGCAGGAAATATGGTATCTCTTTAAATCCTAAAAAGTCTTTGTTTGGTCTTGAAGAAGGTAAGATCTTAGGGCACATCATCTTAAAACATGGCATTCAGATTGATCCTGCTAGAATATAAGCAATTTTGTAGATACCTCATCCTAGAAGTATCAAAGAACTTGAAGATTTCTTAGGAAAGATAAACTTTTTGAGAAGATTCATATCTAATTTAGCATAATTAATTAGGTTACTTAATAATATGTTAAGAAAGGATTCAAGCATAAAATGGACGGTAGAAGCCAAACAAGCATTTGAAGAAATTAAAATGGCTTTGACCAAAACACCGGTCCTTACAAGTCCCCAATTTGATAGAGATTTCATAATTTTTTCTTTTGCCTCGGAGCACACTATAGCAGCTATTTTACTACAAAAGGATGACCAGGGATGTGAGAAACCCATAGCCTTTTTTAGTAAAGCACTTAGAGATGCATCACTAAAGTACAAAATCATGGAAAAATAGGCATTTGCACTAGTTAAAGCAATTAAGGACTTTAGAGTTTACAGATTGTATTCTCATGTGGTAGCCTATGTACCAAACATTGTTGTCAAAGACATCCTAACTCAGGATGGAATTGAGGGAAAAATATGTAAATGGATTGCTACCATTTTAGAGTATGATATTGAAAAAAAACCTACAAAATTGATAAAAGGATAGGAATTGGCTAAACTCATGACAGAAAGCAAACTGCCAAGCCCTGGACATAAATGAATTGGACAATGAACAGGAGATGGCGACTCCACAGATTGGCCAGGCCTTCTCAAATTCCCCTTGGTATGTTGATATAATCTGTGTTACAAAACCTGTAGGCTCCTCTAGGGTTGTTTACTAAAGAACGAAGCTGACAAGACAGTTCAAGATTTTCATGGAGGAGATTGCGGTGGACACCTCTATTGGAAATCGACTGTAGGTAAGATCTTAAGGGCTGGTTTTTATTGGCCAAACTTGTTTGCTGATGTGAAAAAATTTGTTACCTCTTGCCAT
This sequence comes from Pinus taeda, assembly GCA_000404065.3. NCBI lineage: Eukaryota > Viridiplantae > Streptophyta > Pinopsida > Pinales > Pinaceae > Pinus > Pinus taeda. Next base: position 81,375 of record APFE030666467.1, on the reverse strand, counting down.
AAATGCCAAATTTTTTAGGGCAAGAGAAAACTATTACCTCTACCCCTAAAACCCATATCTACTGAAGAACCATTTCAACAATGGGGTCTTGACTTCATTAGAGAAATCTACCCTCCTTATCTAGCCAACATAAATGGATCCTTACTGCCACTGATTACTTTACCAAATGGATGGAGGCCATACCTTCTAGACAGGCCACAGATGCAGTAATCATAGGATTCCTAAAAACCAACATATTATCCAGATTTGGTTGCCCCACAAAAATCATAACAGACAATGCTGCAACTTTTAAATCAAGAAATATGATCAGTTTTTGTAATAAATACCATATTACCTTAGGCCATGCCACAACCTATTATCCACAAGGAAATGGACTAGCTAAATCCTCCAACAAAATCCTTATCAATATGATCAAGAAACTATTGGAAGAAAATAAAAAGACTTCGCATAAGAAACTGATAAATGCATTATGGGCAGACCAATTGACAGCTAAAAAATCCATTGGCACTAGTCCTTATGAATTATTCTATGGCATGGAGACAATATTCCCTTCATCATTGGGAGTTCCTGTTATGAAACTACTTCAAGAAGCTCAAGTAGAACCCAATGATATCCAAAGGAGGATTAATCAGACCATAAATTTTCAACAGACCAAAGAGGAAGTGTATCAGATATCCCAAATATGGCAGGAAAATTTCAAGAAGATATTTGATAGAAGAACTAAAGCAGAAGGTTTCCACCCTAGAGACAAAGTGTTGAGATGGAATTCCAGAAGAGAGGACAAGGGGAAACATGGGAAGCTTGACTTACTATGGAAATGTCCATACATTATCCAAGCTCTACAAGGAAACAATACATATTATTTTAAGAACTTGGATGGTACATCATCAGAAGAAGGACCAGTCAATGGTTGAATGATAAAACATTACTTTTATCCTACATATTAAGTTTACAATGATGATTAACTTGTATATACAATATCCTTTGTAATGTCATCGTTTTGATTGGAAAGTGACTTTTGGAGTTGAATCCTGAAGAGAATGCCCTAAGCCTCAAAAGTATCATTGTCATACATATAATAAAGTAGCAGGAAAAAGAAGATTGAAGAATACAGTAAAAGTCATTCAGAGGCTATCTAATCTACTGTTCTTGACTTTTCACTAGGAAAAGCCATCCCCAAGTGGAGCCAGTGTTAGGCCCCTATACCAATAGGTGTCATATGTCATGATTGACTTGATGAGCTCATTAATATGTTCATACCTTTTCTTCTTGCAAAGGTTTTCCATATTTTCAAAAAATAAAAAAATTTAAAAAATGTAAAGAGGGTATACTCTAAAATAAAAATCAAAGGGTAAAAAG